>CAKNYM010046319.1:38959-61689 GCA_932195095.1 Andricus curvator
AGTTGGGTCTTTTACGAGAAAACCCCATCCCAATCCAGCGATTAACACATCTCTCATAAGTAAAGTTCCTGCTGCGGTAAAAGAAATTTCTGACATTCGCGCGACAATCTTCCGCACATTCCTATCTTGACGAAAGAAGAAGAAAACATTGTAAAAAGTTCAGAAACACGAACAGCATCATGGATGAGTCCGATACACTATTCCGCAAATATCTTAGACCGTTTCTTAGAAGGAAAAGGTTTGAACCAAGAATAATACACTCTTGGCCTTGATGACGTTCTGAAAGTAGCAAAAGCCCTGAATGTAGATGTGGATGAAATACGGACAAAAGTATCACAGTATACTCAACATACAGATTTTTGGGATATCGGATTTATTTGGAACTTTGTTCCTTTTCTAAAATATAATCCAAGAATATGCTGGAGCACAGTCTGTGCTGCCACTAACTTAAGTAAAGTAGCGACAGCAATTCTGTCTACGCATCCCACATCTTCAGACACAGAGAGAACTTTCAGTACTTATCGAAACATCCACACAAAAAAAAAGAAATAAATTGACAGCAATTCGAGCAAGGAAAGTTGTTTTCATAGGGAAAAATCTTAAAACCCTAAATCAAAAAGAAAAGAAGTTACACGAAGAAGAAAAAACAAGAAGAATATTTAATAGAATACCTCGAGGATAGTGATTATTGCAAAATTCCTCATACTTTCTGTACCTGCTTGCAATGCCTCCCAGATTGAATACAAAAAATTAAATTAAGATGTATAATTATATTTTACTATTGCGGTATCTTTTCATTGCTTAGAATCTGATTTATTCTATTAAATTATTTAATGAAAAATTTGGATATGACTGTTGAAAATATTGCTTTATTCTAATTCGTAAAATTTCTAATAATTTATAGTCGCGGTATTAATGTAAGTACATATACATGCATCAGGGTAATATAAATTTTTATGATTTTCCAGTAAAAAAATTAATATTTTTAGAGTTTTACAACATTCATCAGGAATAGACATGTATATAATTATTTTATTTTAACTTTTTCCCTTTATATTATTGCATAACACCGATGATAACTTAAGTTTGAGAGGTTATGTTCCTTTAAAACGTCTAAAACCTAATACTTGCACTTATTTCTTAATATATTTGCTTCTAAATTAACAAAAAAAACAATACAAAATTACGTTTTGCTCCTATTAATTTGCTTGCAGTCTTTTAAATTTGAATAAAAAAGCTATCAACCACTTTTACGGTAAATTTGGTCAGAAATGTGAGAAATTCGGTAATTTACTAGGTAAGCGTTCGAAATAGGACTTACCGTTAATCGATGTCAATTTATAATATGAATATTATATTATAGTGTAGTATATTATACGGTACTCAAAACTAAAAAATGACATCTATTTTTACCTATTTCTTACGGTTGACAAGATAGTTGTAGTTAAATATAACAATAAGGGTAAGTTACCTTCAGGTTCCAGTGAAACGTTTACAAGGGGCAGACATTTTACACGTCCCGGGAACGTGCCTGAAACGTTCCGAAGGTACCCGCAGAACATTCCAGGGACATTCCAGGAACGTTCCCTGCTATTAGGGACTCTGCCCAACGAGAGAATAACCAATAGACCAACTTACGTCTAGTTTGCGCAGCCTGTCATAAATATTGGAAGCGTAGGCAGGATGCTATTTTTTTTAATACGACCTTTTTTCAAGGAAATATGACCTGCACGGTCCCTAGCGTAACAAAAAATTGACTGTCTGCTTCAACATTGGACACTTTGACCTAGGCAACTCCTTCCTTGACATTATCTCCGCCCAATTACATAAAGATGCGCGACCGTTGGTTATTCTTTCGTTGAACAGAGTATAGAAAATCAGAAAGGTGCACTAGTGACGCGAAAAATGGGAAATACAATAACTTATAGGGTGACTCTGCACTTTTTCTTGACAAACCCGGTAGCTTTTTTATCATAGTGTGAAGGAATCAGTAACTAAGCACTTAAGGTTAGTCACGACTAAGTTAGCCAAGATTTTTTGTATTTTTGTGTACATGAGGTGAAAAAGCATTTACGCACCTTCTCTCTTGTTCCTGTACAAAATTTAGTCACCCGCGAAGCTCCTAGAAGCAGAACATGTGGTGCACCACATCCATGTTCATAATATCTTTGTCTGGTAGCGTCTCTCAGCTTCCCTTGGGGGGGGGGGGGGGGGTTCGGTGTTTCTGCTCCACTGTGGCACAGAGGTGCCACAGCACTATGGCGTGCTGATACATTCCGCAATTCAGTGTGCCTCTTTCCCGCACCTCCAACAATTCATACTCTGAGCAAGACCTTCACATTTCGTTGCAACGTGTTCGCACCTTCTTGACTCTACAGAACACCCTCCCAACCTTGAGGTGTTCTGTCTTCCCCTGAAGGCCTTTTCTGTCACGATGACTTTCATCTCTCCTGTCCTGGTATCCCCGAAGTGTCTTATAAGGGCTTCTCTCACCTCTTCTTCCTCCGTCGAATCGTGTCGTCATGTCGAGGTCCAATACATCAATCTTGGATCGGTGAACGAGCTCGCGAACGTTTCAATCCACCCGACAGCCTCCCTGATGGCCGAGGTTAACTGCATTCTGTCCCCTGCTGCAACCCTCACTTCAATCAATACGTCTCCCTTTTTGTCTCCCTGTCTCCTTTGATTTTCGCACCCAGTTCGTCAGGTTTAATCTTTCTCTGTAAGTTCTTTTAATGTTTAATGAGAACCCCTTCGGGGCGCACGCGTCTCTGGATTTCCATGTTTATCTTCGTTGGATTGGTTGCTTCTTATCCTCGCTCCCAGTGGTTCATGACCCTGCTCCATCTTCTTAAGCGTCATGCTTCATCGTGTTCAGCTTCTTCAACGTTGATTTGGTCGCGGACTCTTTCGTTCTTTTCCCGTAAATGGGTGCGGGAATTGCCTCATTTTGGTTTACTGTCTGAGAATCTTTTTTGGCCTCTTTTATCTTCTTACCGAGTTTCGCGCCAAGGCGCTACTCGAAACCCACGTACCAGCCTTCAGTCCTTTGTGCCCTATGACCATTTCTTTCCGACACTTCAAGCGTCTCATCTGGTCCATCCCTGATTAGCATGAACATGTTCCTCTTCTTCTTAAGAAAGGCCTCCATTTTTGGAGTATGCTCTTCAGCTCGTCAATCCGCTCTAACTCCCTTTCTATGTATATACCGCTCCGCGTGATATCTTCTGAGTCTCGCATCGGTTATGTAACTCCTGCCAGGTTCCTCTATCATATCTAACTCTCCTACAAACATTTCTTCGCACAAACTTTTGTTCAGTTGATCGTCATCCATATTTAATCCCACGAGTAGCTAGGGAAATGTACAGTCCGCCCCGCAGAGCCCCGCGTGTGGGGTACAAGGCACCTCTATCTGCAAACCAAGGACGCGCCCGGTAGCCTGGTCAAAGGCCCTAGGAAGTTAGTCCTGATATAGTTATTCATGAATAAGTCATAGTTACGGTTTAGTCAGTCGCGAATAAGTTAGTCATAGTTAAGTTAGTTATGACTAAGTCAGTCACGACTTCGTTAGTCACGACTTCGTTAGTTACGATTAAGTTAATCGCGATTTCGATGTTTATATATTTTATATTTAAAAATGTAAAACTTGGACAGAATATTATAATTACGATCGAACTTCACTCAGATAAGTTCGTTTGATCGAACAATTGTACTTCCCGCCTCGCTCTCGGGATTATCATTGTAGGTATTTAAAGTTTCCAATTTTTGATATTGGTTTTTATTACACACCGCATAGAAATATCGTTTAAATGGAAGGGGTGAATTATTTCTTAAAACAACATTTGAAAAGCTGTAATTTGCTAACGCAATTGGTCGATAATAAGATCGCACAAATGCCGCTGAACATTGGAACCAGCGATGCATTTTAAAGACTAGATGTGCCATATAACAATGTTTTGTGATTAATTTGGAGATCGTTCGAACTTATTCGTATTCTGCACATTGTAAGACAAATTTTTCCAAGGTAATATTCTTCCATACTGAAAGAAAATTTCACGGTCGACCGGTGACTCGTTCCTCTATCTTCGTCCATGTTGAGTTCTTAATTTTTTCCGATTAAGTCATCAGCGCAAAGCAAAGTACCACTGTTCCAATAATCTAAAATCGATGTAACTAATTCGCTATAACCAGAAGCGTTGAATGTTCTTCTAGAGACTGTGTACACTTGATGAACCTGCGTGACTAATTTTCCACTGTCAGACAAACATTCATGCAATTTTATGGTTTCAATTCCTTCGTCTAAATTGGCGAATAGAACATACATTATGTGGCCCAGAGCTGATAAGGCCGAACTTGCCAGATGATGCGTTTCTTGAAAATGTGCATCTCTCTTAACAGATGTCTCCTTCAGCGAAAATAGCCTGATTACCCTGGTAGAAATTTCTGATAGAAAGTTCTTTCTCAAGCTATCCACCACTTTTATTCAGAGAACTTTGTAAATATTGTGAAAAAATGTAACGAGTTTTGTTAATCATAGTTCTTTTTATAAGTAATTCTTCAGTTTAGGAGTTAAATCCGCTTCAAATGTAATACAAGGAAAAGAATGGGTGTCCTTAAGGGGATTTCTCAGCATTATAAGACGGTAATATTTAAAATTAAATAATAACAACTCTTTATTGGCAATTTTACATAGAAACAGTTACTGTAAATCTCTCACAAACATTCGAATCATTTTCAGTGCAAAAAAATTATTTTCCCGGACAAAGTTTTATATTTACTTCTTTCATTTGTTTACAAAGTAACAACTGTTGTATTTGAACACACATAATCAAACATATATCACTTTTCCGAATATCTGCATAATTTCAGATAATAAAGGAAGAACCGAAATAGAAAAAACCACAAATTCCACATTTTTGCAAAAAATTGTTTACAACATTTACAATTGTTCATGTTTTATAAAAATTGTGCCTAACAGTCACTCTCACCATAATTTGAAGCATATTCATCCGAAAACAAATTTTTTCAACACAAATTACACTATTTGGCTGTTTTTTAATGCCATTTGTTTATAATAATGAAAACAGACAATAATCAAATTATTTGCATTCTGGGATGATTTTCATTATATGCAAACCGCTATTAAAGAGTAAATGATGATTTTGTGAAAAATCTCGATTTTCTCATACTTCGATTAAACATATAATAAATAAACAAGTGGAAATGTAACAATCTCTGACTAAGGTGCTCTTGGAAATTTAGCGCTCTTCAATTAAAAAAAAAAATAATAATTGCGGAGTGGGACAAAATTGAAGGCTGTAGACCTTTTGAATGAAAAAAATGCGTTTCCTTCTATAGTGCGGTATATCTGGGTATACTATCGTGTGCACTTCAAAATTTCTATTATTACTGCAAATATTAACCCGTTTTTCATGAATCTTTTCTTCACTTTCTTGAAATCATATGAATAAACTATTTCTGCTAATCAACATTGAATCACGCGATGCTCTCATAATTTCAGTTTTTTTAACCGGCCTGCATCTCATAACAATTAAAAGGTGATTCGTTTCGGGTAATTCGACGCGCTCCGGGGAGTCTGCCTCGTAACTTTGACGAGAGTCGATTGCCCAGGCCTCGAAAAAACACACTCAGCTAGCACTGAGCGTCACTACATTTTTTTTCTCTAGTGTTCTTTTCTTTTTGTTTATAATTTCAAATATAAACATTCTTTCAAAAACCCGAATCTATCGGCAAAACAGACAAATATTTAGATGAGGTACGCAAAATATCAGACAAAAATATTCAACCGTGCGGCCGGAAACTGGAATACCGTTTTATAATGCTGATAAATGCCCTTAAATCAGGGATGGTTACGGACCACTTGCAGTACTTCCCTGCCTCGCTTTTTCTCCACTTTTTTTCCTTTTCTTCGAGCGCTTCTGCGAGCTTACCCCACCCTCCCATCATCTCGGTCTTGCGCGGAACGACGTCCACGCAGCTACTCGGTTTCAGCGCGTACGTTTATAAATTTGAATCACGGAAATGAATCCTACTACTCAAGTTATGAAAATTCTATGAAAGTATATCGCGTATGGAATTGTTTGATATCTTAATGCTCAATCTACTTGAAGCATAGTGATTGAAACAAATAAATAAAAATTATAATATTAAATTCAATTAAGTGTGATTGTCAAAAAGTTGACCATGTTAGTTAGACAATGAGTTTTTCGAAAACAAAGAAATTTCGAAATTGCCTAAAATATATTTTTTTAATTAAGGGTTACCCAAGAGTGTATGCAAATTTGAAACTAAGAGATCAAGGAATGTATGTGTGATGGATTTGAATTTTACACGATGTTAAAAGTCACGTGTTATGACATGCGACTAAGATTAAACAAAAAAATTCCAAAAATCTTTTTAAAATATGTGCCGAACAGTTACAGTTACTTAAAAATATCGGAAAAATGTATATTTTCACGATTTATCTAATACTGTCTTAATAGTTTCCAAACATCCGCGCCCTTTATAGCATGATAAATTATATGGAGCATTACCGGACATTGTATAAAAATATTACCCATAAATAGTGATTATTATTAACTTTTATTTGGAATTAACGTTGATAAATCGATTTTCAACTATAATAAAATCTACGTGAGTCATATGTGGTGTTTCGCCCTGCACGCCGGGCTTGGTCGGATCGGACGCTCTCGTATCCGCTCGGCTTCGGTTGCCAAGCAGCCGAGAGCGGCCGTGCTGCCACCCATGCGCCCACCTCCTCGAACTCTATCCCAGCAAAGGCGGTAAGAGTGGGGTTTGACGAGTTGACAGATTTTAGCTCCCAGAGCTCGTCTGTCGCCATCCCTGCCTTAAATGATCAAGATATGAATCTGCGAGTTCATTAGTACAATATAATAATACTTATTTTTATGAACATATTTTATTTTGGACATATTTATTATTTATTCAATGCAAAAATATAATTGAAATAAAATATATATTGTTGCAGTGTTCTAAATAGAAGTCCTGAGCACCTTATAAAAGAGATCATCTTAGTGGATGACTTCAGCGACCACCGTAAGTGATGCTTCCTTAATAAAATTCTCCATAAATTTGATCTATGATGAACATGCAAGTAAAACTGTTTAAGTGTCCTTTAAAACTATAAACTATAATTAAAATTCTAATCTTATTTTATTTTGGTTTTATTTGTTAGTTCTCCTACACTTCTCATTTTTTATTCTTCTCACATGAATTTGTTGATCCCCGGGAGTATAATGAGACTAGGACCGAGTGACTTACGTTTACCCCAAAAGGGACTTGCCTTAATAATTTAATAATAATAACAATAAAATAAAAAAGAGCCTCTGTGGCTAAAGAGCTTCGGTGACTCAGTTCTCCCTCTTGCCTCTATATATTGTCCTCCGAGGTAAAAGCTCCGGATACCTATGTCATGTGGCCCGCCGAACAGAAGAGAATGTAAGGTCAAATAAGGTCAATGGAAGACCTTAAACTTTTTGCTTCCTCGAAAGAGGACCTTAACATCCTTGTGGAGGCGGTAAATAGGTATTCTAAAGCGATTGACATGAGCTTCGGACTGGACAAGTGGGCCTGCGCCCACCTACACCAAGGAAGACTAGAAACTACATCATCGCGTGACGATCAGGATGTTCAACTCATAGCGGAAATACCATTCAACGTCTTGGTATTGGAGAAACTTATACATATCTTGGAATAACGCAACCGGAAACCCAAAATGTGCGTGTGTTAACAACAGCCATTGGAAAAAGGTATCGCCAAATTCTCAGAAAAATTTGGGCTTCCCAATTCTCTGGAAAGAATAAGATCCAGGCGACCAATATGCTGGCCGTTCCTATACTGCTCTACACGTTTTTTGCAGTAAAATGGAACGTCGATGAGTTGAAGCAACTTGACCGAAGCACACGCAAGATCGTGACAATCCATCAAAATCATCATCCTAGATCTTCAGTACCTCGAATATACCTCCCTCGAGATCAAGGGGGTAGAGGCTTGTTAAGCTTAGAGTGTCTTCATCGAAGAACGGTTCTGGCTACAGCCAACTCAGTTCTGAATAGCAGAGATTCTCTTATGCGACTCTTACATCAACATGAAGTCGTCAATGCTGCGGCGTTTCTATACTGCGCCGCAGATAGGGTCGCGGAGGAGCTTGGCCTCCCATTTGATTCGAGCGACACTACACATGGACTAGCATCACTAACACCTTTTGTGCTTAAAATCCGTGTGCAGGAAGCAGAACATACGCTTCTACTAAGAGAACATGCTGACAAGCCCTTTCATGGTAAATTCTACGGCATTATACGTAGAGAAGAGCTCTCGATGGGTCTGTCCAACATGTTTCTCAAGTCCACTGGATTAAAATCGGAGGCTGAGGGATTTCTTTTTGCCTGTCAAGACGGCGTTATAGACACCTTAGTTCACCGCGAGCGCATAATGAATATACCTGTAGGCGATACCAACTGCCGAGCGTGCAAGCAATAGCCAGAAACACTTGGACATGTTCTCAGTGGATGCTCAAAATATGCACGCTACGGGTACATAGAGAGACACAATGCGGCTCTAAAAGTGTTATATTACCATCTTAGGCACTTCTATGGTGTTGATCTATTGCCCGTCTTGCCATACGCCCAGGGAGAACTAGACTCCGTTGTGGAGAATGATCAGTGTAAGATCTACTATGTGATTGAATTCTTGGCACCAGCCGATGGTAATATCACGGCAAAGGAGGAAGAAAAACGAGCAAAGTATCAAGCACTTCTTTTCGAGATGAGCAGGCTGTACCAAGGCTACAAAGTCCATCTTGTAGTTCTCATAATCGGCTGTCTTGGAGGTCTGAAATCTTCATGTTTTAGCCAACTCAACAAAATCCCTGCTTGCCAGCGTCAGGCTCAGTCCAACGCGGGTCGGATGCTAAAGGCTGTTCTTCTGGGATCACTTTATCTGGTCCTTCAACACTGTTCCTCATAACATTCTACAAAGATTGGTAGCTCTAAAAAATTATCCAGAGCTCTTGCTTACCTTCTGGGATAGAAGGGGCAGGAGTGGATGACGTACACGTTCCAGTTGCGTCGGAATTGGCTATGAGACTAAGAGGACTAAGAGGAACAACAAAACCCATAATTTATCATGGAGAGTCTTTTAAATATTCTAAAAGGATTGTCGCTTATCGAAGATCGTCGGGGAGCCCCTGGAGCCACCGCTGGGGACCACAGCATGCGGGACAGTGGTGATGGTAAGCTGCGAGATTGTCAGACAGATCTCACTATTCAAACAGCTGGCCAGCAAGAACATCTGCGGCTAACAGTAAACAGTGGAACATCAATGGTGCCTGCTGAGGATGCTTTGTTTAGCGTCAGCAATTTGTAGACAACCACCTTAACAGAAATACCATGGGAAAGCGTTAAATGGGATACCACGATGAAAGAGAAATTGGTGCGTCTCTACTATGAAAGTGCGTAGTATGAAACCAAAAGCGGAAAGGGATACAACTTTAGGACGTAGTTTGCTCAAAGTATCCTAACACACAGAAGGTTTCAGTGGGAAGACTTATAGGTAAGATGAAGGACATCACAAATAATCTTCTTATCTCAGAAGACCGAGCAATGGAGATCGAACAGTAGGTTGATTTTGCGTGGATAAACGCAACAGTGAACATCAGTTAGAGAAAGCCGCATCAGACGATCAGGCAGCGGAGAATGATGACATACCATATGAACAGAGATGTTATGCGCCTTTATTTTTTGGCAGAGAAAAGCGGGCAAAGTATAAGGAGAGAACATCATCGACTATTCCTACTTAAGTACCCAGAGCTGGCCACAAGAATAAATAAGCAGAATATAGCGGACTAAAAATGCCTAATATCTGTAAACAGATTGCTTTCGTCTGCTGAAATAGCTGCCACCAAAATTGAAGTGGAATAGCAGCTTCCTGTTGATGCACTTCCTTTGGAAGATGTGTACAACTAAGACCTGATTGAAGCTGAAGGCATAGGCGCTAGGGACAATGTACATCAAGTACCGGATCCACTAGAACTGCATTCGGGCATTAATAACGATGATGTGAACAGCGAAATTCCAGAAAAACTACAGCACCTTGAGAGGAATGTTGGTCATGCTTTACTTGAGTTCAGGCATGTAGAATCAACACGAGGGCATTCTCTGCCCAATGTGAACATCACAAAAGGTCTGCGTACACTAATAAAACACCTGAACAGCAAGGTTTTACATATGCATTCGAACGCAACGCAAATTGCGTTAGAGGTGTAAACTCTTGTATATTGTGCAGCTGTGGCAGCCGTTAGAAGATTGGGACGCAGACTTAGGCCTGCAAATGCAGTCTTTGCCCCGGGAAGGGATCGAAATCCATCATGAAAGATCAGGTTGAATATGGATGCCAGCAAAGTAAGGTGCAAATTGGGTCGATTGACTCAATATAAGAAATAAAATTGAACCAGAAAGCTCATACACCATGTTACTAAAATCATCCACCCTCGGTACATCGAGACATTGACACCAGCAATATTGAATGAGATTATAGACTCTCAATGGCAGAGACCTGATGTTCTTACTACCAGACTGCCCCGGTACAAGAAAAGTAGTGCAAAAAGGCAACAAAATCGAACCTTTCACGCAGATGAAAGAAGGTTCTATCGTGCGCTCAGTGTAAAGCAAAATAACCAGAAAGACATCGAATTCTCTCAATTGGAAGACATGACTAACTACTGGTCGGGTGCTTAGGGAAAAACGAACAGAAGCAATTTAGACACTGCGCGTTTCCAACTAGAGAAAGCAAGAGCAAGCAATAAACCTGAAATAGAGCTGACTAACATCACCGCTTCAGGTGTTTCAGCAGTTTTAAAAAGGGCGAGTAATTGGAAAGCTCCAGTTCCGGATATGGTGCACAAGTTTGTGTATAAGTACGTGACGAGTGTGAGTCCTGCGTTGGCAACGTGTTTTCAGAAGATCATCGAACATCCAGATCTGATGTCGGGCTTTATGCGTAAAGGTATAACGTATAAGTTGCCTAAAAAACCAGACGCTCAATATCCATCTGAATGTCGACGTATAGCCTGTCAATTTATAAACGTCTTACAGCTATCATTGAAAATAAGGTATATTCTCACTGCGACGAGAATGACATCCTTACAAAAGAACAAAAAGGATGTTGTAAGAACTTGCGGGTCAGTAAAGACCTAGTCACCATAGACGCTGTTGCCATGACGCAAGCTCGTAAACATCAAGGAAAGTTGCGCATGGCATACATTGACTACAAGCAAGCGTTTTCCTCTGTAACACGTGACTATTTGCTTGAAGTCTTGAAAATTTATCAAATCTGCCCACGCATCATCGTCTTTTTAAGTCGTGCGATGATGCTTTGAGGTACAAGAATCAAATATTTTCATCGTGGACAACCAAGGATAACTAGATCAATACGCATTACAACGGGTATCTTTCAAGGAGACTCCTTTAGTGCAGTATGTTTCTGTTTTGCGTTGAATACATTAAGGAAAACACTAAATAGCATGTCTCATGGGTTAAGAATACATGGTAATGAGGATGGTCTTCAACTGACCCATCTCCTACACATGGATTACCTGAAGCTATACGCTAGTTCAGATAAGAAACTGCAGCAAGTGATCGATGTCACAAAGCAGTTTTGCAATTATGTCCACATGGAGTTCGGGCTGGATGAATGCAGAACAGTGCAAATGCACAAATGCCAGAGGAGAATTAGGGACCGCAGAGCAAGAGAACGAGTTTGAGAATGACATCGCTGCAATTGCTGACGGCGAGTCATATACCTGAGTATTCTCGAATTTAAGGGTATTCAGCATACGATAGTTAAGAAAAGCCTAACGGCTGCCTTCACCACAAGACTCAGATTGATTCTGAAGAGTTCTCTGAACTCAGCAAACAAGATCAGGGCAATCAGAACCTATGCACCATCCCTGTCCTCAAATACTCCTTTGGGCTTATCGAATGGTCGAACGCCGACTTAAAAGGTTAAACAGAATCATGCGCGTAAAAATGACGAAGCACTGAATGCACCACAGTAATTCTGCAATTGAAAGAGTAGTTCTACCAGGACATAGAGGGGGCAGGGGCGCTGCAGATATCAAGAAACTGTGTACGTCACAAGTGATACAGTTGCGATACTATTTTAACAGCAAGCGAGATGTTGCGCTTTACAACACCATCAGTAAAACAGATCTTGATTACACGCTCTTGAATTTGTCCTTTAAAAAAGGCCTTGAATATCAGGGTAGAAACCATAGAGGAATTAGAAACGCAATGTAGACAAAAAGCCCTCCACGGCAAGCACCCCAAAACGTTAGATCAATATAAAGTGGATAGTGAGGCATCCAATATTTGGCTGAAAAAGAGCGTCCTGTGTCTAGAAACGGAAGGATTTCTCATTGCGATTCAGGATAGGGTTGTCATCACCGGAAATTATCCCAAACACGTATTACATCAAGACGTGTTTCACCGGTGCAGATTATGTGGAAATAACAACGAATCCATGAAGCACATTATTGATGGTTGTCGCGTAATGGCTCAGAGAGAATATACGCAAAGTCATAATGATGTGGCGGTCATTATACATCAGCAACTGGCCCTAAACCTAGGACTCTTAACATAATGGATGCCTTTCTATAGATACATTCCAGTACCCGTTTTGAAAACGAAGATTACATTACATATTGGGATGTTTCTATCCAGACGAATCATTATATCCAACCCAATCGACCCGACATCGTGATGCGAGAGAAAAAAGGTGGAAGATTCTACATCATCGACATTGCTCGTGCATTTAACGGGAATTTGCAAGCGACCTATACGACCAAGATCCATAAGTATAGCGAGCTAAGGCATGAAGTGAAGGCAAAATGGAGGAATGTGAAACATGCATCTATTCATTCTATTGTGATATGAGTCAGTAGGGTACTGGCAGCAGCTCATAAGGCGGTTTTATTAAACACCTGTCGCATTATGAGGAACTTTCTAGACCATCAGGAGGCCAGCGTAATAATGTAACCAATTTAAAAAAAATGTAACTGTACATATATTCTTCCTGAGCCATTACACGAAAAACATCAATCATGTGCTCAATCGATTCGTTAGTATCTCCACATAGTCGGCACAAGTCAATCACGTCTTGATGTAAGACGTGTTTGCGATAATTTCTGGTGCTGACAACTCTGTCCCGAATCGCAATGACGAATTCTTCTGTTTCTGGAAATAGGTCGCCCTTTTTCAGCCAAATATTGTGTTTATTGGACATGGCATATTCTAACTCTAAAGAAAAGTTAACATATTAAGTCCACATTGTGCTATGTCCTAAAAAGAATTTTCATTTCTGTTCAATTAAATCATTAATTGTATGCAAATGTATTTCAGTGCGTTCTTCGTCGTATATGATTAAAATGTTTTATGATAAATTTTTTATTTTTTAACTTTGAACCTCATTTTCTTAGTTTGACAGTCAGTGGTGAGTGGTCTTATATCTCGACAAAATGTTGCTTAAATAAAAAATCAAAGAAAAAATATATTAAAGCTTTCTTTCAAAGAAAATCTAAATTTATTTCTGGCGAAAAGGACAAAGTTTCATATCAAAGATTTTTGCTAAAGAAAAACTTATAAAAAGAAAATATATTCTCATCGAAAATTATAAAAATACAAAATTAAATATATGAAGAAAAAAATTACAGAAAGTTTAGCATTGAATGGCAAAAATTCACTGATGCTGTAAAAAAATGTATGGGCGTAATTATAGTATTCCTTTAAAGGTTTTCAATATGTACAATAATTATTCATTTTTTCATGAATCTAGATACTTGGTATGATTGTTATTTCAATTTCCAGTTCATTAAGCTGCGAAATTAAAATTATTTCGATTTTCTTATTTCAAATTTTTAACACATCATGTACCATATTATTATACTTTTACTGATGTTTAATTTTGTCCCAATATATTTTATTTAAAAAAGGAATCAATTTCAGTTTTTACAAATACTTAACATTAATTTCTGAAAGTAAAGTTAACATTGTGAACTTTCTTTAGCCGAAGATGGAGAGGAACTGTCGAGGATTCACAAAGTCCGGGTTATCAGGAACGAAAAGCGAGAAGGTCTTATGAGGTCGAGGGTGCGAGGTGCAGATGCAGCAACTGCCAATGTCCTCACTTTTCTGGACTCTCATTGCGAGTGCAATGCCAATTGGCTGGAGCCTTTGTTGGAAAGAGTTGCTGAAGATCCTAGCAGGGTCGTTTGCCCCGTTATTGACGTTATCAGCATGGATACCTTTCAGTATATTGGTAAAATCCTCACATTGGAAAATATCTTAGTTATGTTCTATATTTTTAACACATTTAATTTCGAACAGTTTCAAAATTTGTAGGTACAATTTATTTCATAGTATTCAGAATTCGGTAGATGATATATTTTATGGTAAAATGTTATTTTCTTCAATCTAAAACATGGCCAAGTAAATTTAAACATTAATATTAAAGATTTCTTATAGAAGATCGCGAATTTGATAGACACCCTAAGATTACAAATACGGAATAGAACTTAGGATAGAATTAAAATTAATTCTTATTCTACTGTCATCCATCTTTGTGAGTAAAATGGGATAAGCTCTTGTGCAGAATGGCACGTAGTCATTAAAGCATAACATTTCGTTGACATCAGTACAAGCAGATAAGCACTGAATGAGAATACGAGATAAGCTTAAGAGATTTCCTTCTTCAATTTTCAGGTGCATCTGCTGATCTAAGAGGCGGCTTTGATTGGAGCCTGGTTTTCAAGTGGGAATATTTAAGTCAAGTCGAACGACAAGTGAGGCAAAGGGATCCTACTCAAGCGATAAGAACACCCATGATTGCTGGGGGACTCTTTGTCATCAATAAATCTTACTTTGAAAAACTCGGAAAATACGACACGCAGATGGATGTTTGGGGCGGTGAAAATCTTGGTGAGTACATTTTTCAAGCATTTGTTAACCTGGGTACCATGAGAAATGATTCTTATTTAATTCATTACTTGCAATTTTCAAGGCCTCACCAAGTTTTGCTATCAGGAATGGTAGTCATTTAAAAATATACAGCTTCTAATGTGTGCTTCCAAAATTCTTCAATTTTGGTGCAAATTCAAAATTGTTCAATATTGAAGTTTTTATAGCTTTAAAATCTAAATTGTTGAAGTTCAATGTCTGTCTGTCTGTCTGCCTGTCTAAGATATGTAAAAAAAAGTCTGAAGAAGGGTTTTGAGGGGTTAGTTTACTCATGCAATCTGGTGTACACTCTCCGCGCACTCTTGTACCATCCCTTACATAGTCCAGGCGCCCTGTCCATTTTGAGGAAATAAATGCTACCTGAAATTTGTCTGCGGATTCTTGTAGTGCTAGCAGGTAGAACAAAAGCCTATATGTTTGCGACCACGGCGTCGGAAGCACTGTGTGTGTAAACAATAGTCAAAGATTGAAGAAACAGGTTTTTTGCTTATTGCAACTAATCTATATGTCTGTCAGGAAAAGAGTGTAATTAAAAAATGTAGGTCTTACAAATATCTACAAAATGACGTATCGTCCATCAAGATTTGTTCATTTGTTTACTTGGAAAAAAAATTAAAACCGCCCGAAAGTGCCTTCTCTTAAATATGCAATTATTATTGCAATAATTGATTAACGAGGTTCAATCTTTCAGAACATATGCCCCTTATCACCCTTAAGGATTGTGCCAAATTTCTGCCCAAAATAATAAATGGTTATCCTAACAACTCATTTGTTATTAAAAAATGGACTATTCTTCAACGGAATTTCTACAGATTTGGCCGATAGGATCTTAACAAAAAGTGATTTATTTTCTTCTACGGGAGTTGTGCTATCAAATACACTTAGCGGCAAAACAATTTTTCATTATTATATTACACAAAAATGGGTACAAAAAAGGTATGTTTGTTTGTCATAAACAAATAGAATAACTTTTGTCAATTTTCACTCAAAGGAATCAGGATGAAATTCATTCGATAAGTGCTATTTTTCTACACATTTTCCAAGAACAAAAATTGTTGTAGTTGCGGGGGGGGGGGAGATAATTTTGTTTTCTTCCAAAAATACTGCTACTGCAATGTTCAACCTACAGAGTTAAAATTTACATCAAATACAGAATGAGAGCTGTCCAATTTGTTATTAAATTTCCAAGGCAATGCATTATTATTTTGTTGTTGATTATGGTGACTGATTATGAGAGACGGATTGACGCGGCCTGTGGCGGCGAAGTGGGGGGGGGGGGGGAGAGCCGCTGAAGCGTAAGTATGGTTATTAGACAATATTTAAAAAAAATTCACATTTTTTTTCTAAATTAATTTTTCAGATGTAAATCTTTGAAAGAATGAGGTATATGTTATAGTAAATCCAGTAAACAATATATTAATGGCAAAATTAGGGAAGATAAATAAAATAGTCTTATACCTAAGGTATCCTAACGTGCGGATTATCTTGAAACTACCATGGCTAACTTGCAAAAACAAAAAACTACAGTTAAAGATCTAAGGGTGGGAACTCTAAACGCGCGTAGTCTAAATACTGGCCGATTTAGCGAACTCATTAAGATAGCCATTGAATACAAAACTGACTTAATAGCACTTCAAGAAACCTGCTGGTCGGGCGATTTCGCGTCAATTTCTAGGGATAACTATACTTTGCACTGGGGAGGAGCTAAGGGGCAAAGACTGGGGACTGGTTTTCTTATTAATAAACGAATTTCGCAAGCACTTATCGACATGCAATTCATTAACGACCGGTTATCATACATTGTACTAAAGGGTAATTTCAGCAAACACGTATTAATCAATGTGCACTGCCCCACCGAGGACAAAGACGAAGACACTAAAGATCTTTTTTATGAAACAATCGAGCAGGTTTTTGACAAGTTCTCAACGTTTGACGCAAAAATAGTATTGGGGGATTTCAACGCGAAAATTGGAAAAGAACCAATGTATAGGCCTAGAATAGGATCAGAAAGTTTGCATGACGTCAGTAATGATAATGGAACCAGAGTAATAAACTTTGCAGCTTCAAAGAACCTCGTTGTCAAAAGCACATATTTCAAGCATAAAAATATACATAAGGCCACCTGGACATCACCAGATGGTAATACTCACAATCAGATTGATCACGTTCTAATTGACAGAAGACGTCATACAAACATTCTCGATATAAGATCGTATAGGGGAGCGGATTTAAATTCAGACCATTTTCTCGTGATAGTAAAACTAAGATCTAGGCTAGCGTTAAGTAAGAAAACAAGCCGCACAGAGCCAACAGTTCGTTTCAATATAGATAAGTTCAAAACAGCAACAGAAACATTAAATTACCAAGTTGAGATTTCTAATAGTTTCGACGCTCTCCAAGAACAGAGAGACGATAACAATAATCATGAGGAGGACCCGGAAACCCTGTGGAGCAATACGAAAAAGGCGATAAAGGCAGCCGCGAAACTTACGATAGGTTTTAAGAAAGTAACCAAAAGCAAACCATGGTTTGACGAAGAGTGCAAACTCTGGTTTGAGAAACGTCGGAAGGCCAGACTATGTAGTTTACAAAATAAGTGCGATCAAACACATAAGAAATATCTCGAGATTAGCAAAAGTACAAATAGGCTCTATAGATCCAAGAAAAGGGAGTGGGAAAAGAATAAAATACTAGCAATAGAAGCGCATAATAAACAAAATAACCCGCGTGAGATGTACAGGGGAATCAATTTTATAAGGAAAGGCTTTCAAAGTAGAACGGAAGTAATGAGGGACGAAAATGGCAATCTAGTAGCCGATGCGACAGAGAGACTGAATTTATGGAAAGATTATTTCGATAAACTATTAAATGTACGCGAAGCCCCCGTTGAAGGTAATCTCGGCGAAATCCACACTGCTGATCTATTAATTAACGATCCTACTGATATAGAAATAGAAATGGCCATAAAGAAGTTGAAAAATAACAAAGCCGCGGGCATCGATGACCTACCGTCAGAACTGATAAAAAATGGAGGCCCTTGCCTCACAAGGCAAATTTGTAAATTGATACGCGCAGTTTGGAAAAAAGAACGCATGCCGGAGGAATGGAATACCTCTATTATTATTCCTATCTTTAAAAAAGGCGATGAAACTAACTGTAACAACTATCGGGGAGTTTCACTTGTGCCTTCGTGCTACAAGATCCTGTCTAATGTTATCCTAAGTAGACTAACTCCTTTTGCCGAGGAAATCATTGGGGATTACAACTGTTAGAAAAGAAATGGAAATTTAATGAAGCAGTACATCAGCTATTTATCGATTTTAAAAAAGCTTACGACTCTATTATACGCGCGCGAATGTACTGGATCCTAGAGTTCTTGGGTGTGCCAAGAAAATTGGTTAGACTTATCGAAATTTGCTTAAGCGACAGTAAGGGTAGAATACGCGTAAACGGTAGTTTATCTGAAGAGTTTTCGATCCGCGATGGCCTAAAACAGGGCGATGCACTTTCGTGCGTCCTTTTTAACTTAGTTTTAGAATACGTGGTTAGGCAAGTGCAGGCGAATCCGACCGGTGCTACCCTCAATGGGGTAATACAAATTCTTGGATATGCGGATGATCTCGACGTACTAGGGATGATAAAGAAAGGGTAGCTAAAAATGCAGAAATCTTGATCGCAAAAGCCAAAGAGATTGGCTTGGAAGTTAGCGAATCGAAGACAAAATATATGACCGTCGTCAGGTCCGGACAAAGTAATCAAGACGGGGATCTAATGGCCGGAAATATGAAATTCGAAAGGGTTAACGAGTTTAAATACTTTGGGTCTATTATAACTAGCGAAAATAAGATTAAAACGGAAATCAATGCGCGGCTACACGCTGGCAATGGGTGCTATTATGCAGCAAACACGCTACTAAAATCGCGATCGCTATCTAGAAACATCAAAGTAAGAATTTACAAAACGATAATAATGCCGGTCGTCATGTACGGGTGTGAAACGTGGGCGCTGACGAAAGGAGAAGAGAATAGGTTTAGAGTTTTCGAGAATAAAGTACTTAGAAAAATCTATGGTCCAAAAAGGGACGAAGAGACCGGCGAGTGGAGAAAACTGCATAATGATGAGCTGCACGCTCTCTACGGGTCAGCAAATATTAAAAGAGTAATGAAAGCGCGTAAATTAAGATGGGCGGGGCATGTAGCAAGAATGGGCAATGAAAGAACAGTGGCGCAAGTTTTAAGAGGGAGACCGACTGGTAAGAGACCCCTAGGCAGACCGAGAAACAGATGGGAGAAAAATGTAAGGGATGATCTAAAAGAACTAGGACATGATTACTTAAACTGGATGGAGAATGCACAAGACAGAGATGTGTGGCGGTCTCGGATAGATGAGGCAATGAACTTTCGAGTTCGAACTGCTAATCTATAATAATAATTAGATATAATTTTTTCGAGAAGCAACCAATAGATTTGTAACCAGCACGGAAAGCTAATCCAAATTTTAAAAAAAACTTCTTGATACATCAATTTGTTGCTGAGGTATTAAAACTGTTTGCAATTTGAACGCGTGAATTCAATTCCGGCGCGAGATCCCGGCATGCCACAGCGGCTTCCCCCACTCCGCCTCCACTGACTGCGTCGATCCTTTTCTGAGGACTTTTCCGTGAATCAGACACGATTATAAACAATAAATTTAGAATGCATATATCCTCGTGAATTTCGTAACAGTTAGTAGAACTAATTTTCTATATTTCATACATGATTGAGCTTTATAAAACGAAAATTGACGTAGTAATTTCATTTGTTATAAGAAGAAAACTTAACATTTTTTATAAGCCTTTTTTATGCAATTAAAAATCGTTTTGCCGCAAAGTGTACTTGATAGCACAACTCCTGTAGAGAATAATAACCCTTCTAATAACATATTGTCACTTAAGGCGCAGCATCACACATCTGACTTTTCCCGACATTTCAGGAGAGCCAAAAAACTGATTTTTAAGTTAACTGATCTCTTTTTTCACCATTTCTGTTGCTACCCAATATAATTTGAAGCCGTTCTATTTGATATCACCTGAATTTTTTTTCGATGAATTAGTGTAAAAAGTAGCGTACATATGCTATGCTGTCATAATTTTATATTATTTATATAAAAAACATCAAACTTACCTCGCTTGCTGGCATGCTGATTTCCTCCACGTTTTTCGTGTAGATGTGTGATGCTGCCAGGTGATTATCGATGTGCTATGCTGACTAAATCGCGAATTCCAGCAATCCGAGTGGCCAGATAAGGAAACTGTCCCCGCCCATCGCTCAGGCGCGAACTTTTGAATAAGAAAACGTGTCAAACTCGATTTGGCCAAAATGTAAGATGTGTGATGCTGCGCCTTACCCGACGATATTTAATAATCAATTTTTTAATAACAAATGAGCTGTTATGAAAGCTAATTATGCCTTTGGGCTGAAGTTTGGCACAGTTCCTAAGAGTGATAAGGGACATATTTTCTGAAAGTTTGAAACTCGTTAATTAATTATTGCAATAATAATTGCATATTTAAAAAAGGCACTTTCGGGCGGTTTTAATTTTTTCCCAAGTGAACAAATGTTAATGTACGCTACGTCATTTTGTAGATATTTGTAAGACCTACATTCTTTAATTACATTTTTTCCTGACAGACATATAGGTTAGTTACAATAAACAAAAAACATGATTTTTTCTACATGCTAACACTACAAGAATCCGAAGTCAAATTTCAGATAGCATTTATGTCCCCAAATGAGCCTTTTTTGGACAGGGCGCCTGGACTATACAATCCTGTGCAATTTCTAATGCAATCTCTAGATGCAATCCTTGCTATCTCAGGTACTATTTATCAAACTCTTTTTAATCAACCTATTAATAACTTATAATCTTCTCCTAATAGAAGTACATTTGTCATTCACCTCGCGCCACGCGCTCGGACACATTTGCCTGACACTTTAAGCTCAGTTCCTCTAGGTTTTCACTTCGTGTGCTCGCTATTACGCGCTTCGCGGGCAATACTCTCTTAATAAGTTACATCGTTATGACCTGCTTTTGGTTTAATTATGTCAGTTTTACATAAAAAGAAGAACTAATTTACTTACGGTTCTATCGACCTTAAGGAACACATTCTCATCAAGGCACTCGCGCTTCGCGCTCGATATTTGGCTTAAACATCATGTAAACCTCGCGCTTCACGCTTGTTTCTGTTCATCGTATAATAGAATCTCAAAAGTTTGAGTGCGCTTGCGGGGCGCAATTTGGTCTTCGCGCTTCGCAACGACCACATTTTATGTTCAATGTTCTTCAGATAAAAATGACTGAAGTTGTATTTGATTTAAAATGAAGAAGGTAATTCCTTTACTTCAGCGTATACTTCCGTATCTTTCTAATAAATCCTACAATCAGAAAGATTTTTTCCAACTATCTGAAAAGGGGAGAAAAAAAGTATCTAAATCGTTTCTGGAACATACTATATCTTGCTTTTTGATTTATAATTAAACCGACCCCTTGACTACCATGTGATTCCATATCTACTCCTGACCATATTTCAAAACCGCCTTTCAACACCCCATTTTCTATGTTTCTACTTTCGCATCCCTTTTTCTTTGTCTCAGGTACACATAAAATATCTACCTTCCTTACGTGCATAGTTTCTTGTAATTCACTTATCTTAAGATCATTCGCCCCCTAGCATTCCAGACACCCAGTCTCCATTCATCGCCTGAAACTCGACCTTTACGTTTACCGTGTGTATGCATTTCGTCAATCAAAGTTTCAGTCCATTCCGAGGCTGCTTTATTGTTTGTATTATTCATGTTTAGGTTGTACACCCAACTATCACCTTTATGCGCGAGATTTGTTTTGCGAGCCGAAATCATGTCCAAGTTAAGTAGTTATTCGTCGTACGGTGGAGAGGGGGGGCAAGGAAAGGAAACCGAGATAGAGTCGCAATTGGTTGATGTTTTATGCTGAGAAGGTCACCGGCCTTCAGCAGCGTCGTATTAGATTCATATGTTATGTTCATATGTTCCGATCTGCCAATTCCCGACCTAAAAGTCAGATTTTCAGTCAGAATAAATTGTTTGAATTATTATTTTATTTTATTGTTTTAATCGTTAGAAATAGTATTGAGGGCATACAAGAATTAAATATTTTGAAAAACCACACACGAGATGAAAAATAAATTAAATAAGCAAAGTTTTGATGAAAATGTGCCCGCTTATCGGGCCGATTTTTTCACTGTTAATGTTATTTTTCACGAATAAAACAAAAACTACATGTCCTGTCAAAAAGTGACCAATAACAAATTTGTAGATATTTTTTGAGTGCACAATTTTTGTTGAATCATCATTTGTCGTGTCTTGCATAGTTTAACCGTAAAATTAAATTTTTGAATTTTTCATTATTTTTTGTGCAATAAAAATGTGAATTTTCGATTTTTCAAGAAAATTCAAAAAGTCATTATGATAATCTTGTAGGGTGTGCAAAAAGGAACATTTTTCTTATCTTTATTTTTTTTTCGTATCGTGCGTCGTTTGGCTGAAAATGTTAATTTTCGTTTCTTCTTTTGGATTTTGAAAATGCAGTAACTCTAAAAATTTTCATTTCATCGAATAATGTCATGAGAATAAATTGTTTGAATTTTCGAGTACTATAAGCGGT
>CAKNYM010046319.1:61699-89152 GCA_932195095.1 Andricus curvator
TTCAAATTTTGAAATAAATGGTCTAAAAAATTTTCAAAATGCTCTCATCTCAAAATGCTCTTTTTGAATTTTCATCCAAAATGGCTGGCTAACAAACTTGACCTTTAGTTTAGGAGACTAAAAGAGTATACCAAAGTCCAATCCAATCGGTCCATTATTTCGAAAGTTATCGTGCTCACAGACAGACAGACATACAGACATATATACAGACAGGCAGACACATTCGTAAAAAGCTGTTTTTTGGGTTCAGGGGGTCTCAAAACGTGGACATTTGACAAAAACCGGGGGGGTCAAATTTTACACAAATCTTAACCTTCTCTAGATGAGAATCTAAAAATACAAATTTTCAATTACCATGAGCATTAGTGATAGTTATTTTATTGTTTTAATCGTTAGAAATAGTATTGAGGGCATACAAGAATTAAATATTTTGAAAAAACACACACGAGATGAAAAATAAATTAAATAAGCAAAGTTTTGATGAGAATGTGCCCGCTTATCGGGCCGATTTTTTCACTGTTAATGTTATTTTTTACGAATAAAACAAAAACTACACGTCCTGTCAAAAAGTGACCAATAACAAATTTGTAGATCTTTTTTAAGTGCGCAATTTTTGTTTAATCATCATTTGTCATATCTTGCATAGTTTGACCGTAAAATTAAATTTTTGAATTTTTCATTATTTTTTGTACAATAAAAATGTGAATTTTCGATTTTTCAAGAAAATTCAAAAAGTCATTATGATAATCTTGTAGGGCGTGCAAAAAGGAACATTTTTCTTGTCCTGTTTTTTTTTCGTATCGTGCGATGTTTGGCTGAAAATTTTAATTTTCGTTTCTTCTTTTGGATTTTGAAAATGCCGTAACTCTAAAAATTTTCATTTCATCGAGAAATGTCATGAGAATAAATTGTTTGAATTTTCGAGTACTATAAGCGGTCGCACATATAATTTTCAAATTTTGAAATAAATGGTCTAAAAAATTTTCAAAATGCTCTCACTTTTTGAATTTTTATCCAAAATGGCTGGCTAAGGAACATGACCTTTAGTTTAGGAGACTAAAGGTTTATATCAATGGCCAATCCAATCGGTCCATTCTTTCGAAAGTATCGTGCTCACAGACAGACAGACATACAGACAGACAGACATACAGACATACATACAGACAGACACATTCGTAAAAACCTGTTTTTTGGGTTCAGGGGGTCTCAAAACGTGGACATTTGACAAAAACCGGGGGGTCAAATTTTACACAAATCTAATACCTTCTCTAGATGACAATGTAAAAAAAATTCCTTGATTTATGAATATATTGTGAAAAATGATCTAAAATAGTTTCATTGTATGCAAAAGAGGGGATTATAATTCTCACTTAGATCTCACTAGTTACTACTGCTTTAACAAATGTATATTTATAACACATGCACAGAATGTTCGGTTTTCGAGATTTGTTTAGTGCACGAGAAGTGGACAATTCTCAAACCTAACTAAAAAAGCTTTTTTTATCTGCTGCGATTGTACATTTCGATCGAAAATTACTTTTTATAACACATGCACAAAAGGTCCCTCTTTTCGTACTGAAAAATATGCCAAAAGTGACACTTTTTAGTAAGGTATGAAAAAAAAGTACTGCGCATGTGTAAATCAACCATAGTTTCCTTTCGACACACTAGTTACCTTTTTCGCATACTTTTTTAACACGCTAGACACTTTTTGTATACTTTGGTTACCTATGACAACGAGTGAGAATTACGTACAGCCATTTTATAGTCGTGCTCAGTTATTTGTTTTGATGTGAAAATATAAAAGTGAATTCGAGTCGTAACACTTTTAGCAAATAGAACACTTTGTGATTTAAAAAAAGCTTGTTCTCTTCATAAATAGATGTTTGTAATTATTATGTTTACCATTATTATTCTTCAATTTATTTGTAATACATTTCGGAAATATTTTTTGATTCGGAAACAGGTAAAAATAATTTTTTTTGTATATCCCTACTGAAAAAGCCTGCATATTAAACTACATTGGAACCTATGTGGGAACCTATATGGGATCCTTTTTTGAATTCCTGTCTCAAATTACGATCTAAATAGGAATATAGGCTGGCAATCTATATCGGTTCTTATCATGGGTTTTTATGAAGGTTCTCACATGGATGGGTTTGCATTTAATATTTAAGGAGTGCGCAGTAGTTTTCTATGAAAGCTACGGCTGCGCAGTATTTTTAGGGGGTTTTTAAGATTGCCGACTATGCACCCAGAACTTCCGAAACATATTTAATTTTAAAAAGTTCTAATCCCATGTGGGATTTCACGTAGGAACAATTCATAGATTTCCATAACGGTATTCATATAAGAACCCACGAGGAAACCCATAAAATATTTCCCATCCTATCTCAAATCGTAATTTGAGACAGAAATTAAAAAAAGGATCCCATATGGGTTCCCACATAGGTTCCCATGTAGTTCACTGTGTAGGTTTTTTCATTAGGTATATTTCAGATCTTGAGAGATGCCCACCAGGGCATCTCAATAGGACTTTTTCTGCATTTCTTATAAAAAGTAGTATGTGACACTCGTGCAAAAAGCGGACATCTATGAAGGTTGTGTAGTTGACATCACAACCTTCATCAAAAGTCCGCTTTTCCACACTTGTATCACAATATACTATTCTAGGAGTGCCGGAATCCCTTATAGCAACATAACCTCCCCAGTAAAACGAAACTAATTGGTACGAATTGAGAAGATTTCGCTAGCAGGCCCCGTGAAGCTTGCCTTGCGACAATCTCGAATTGGAGCTGGTCGTGAATACGTGTAAATTCGTGAAAAGTAATAGTCTTCAAATATTCTATTCGCCCGAATTCAGCGAGAAATGTGTAGGGGACCAAATTCATTTGAAGGCGTCAGCACGAATTAATTGCAGTGTCCGCTAATTTATTTTAATCCGCGAGATTTTAAGTTAAGCTCCAGTTTGCCAGATTTCGCCAGCGCGAATGCAGTTAAAGACTGGCCTATTCAATCGAATTCTTAAGGTATAAGCAACTCTTAGGGCATACAGGATACATTGTATATATATTAATTATATACCAATGTAAATAACATCGTCTGGTGATATAACATTTTTTTCTATATCCTATTTGGGACATTTGAATATCCCATAAACGTCCCAGGGATATCCTGAATATCCTGGGGATATCCCAATTTCCGCCTTGCGGGATATCCGACGGGTTATCCCTGTGATATCCCTGGGACAATCTGGGAGATAAATGGGATCAAATGGGATATCCCAGTATATCCTATTTCTGTGCGGGGTCCCCGAAACTGTTCTTGTATCGGACGTGGAGTGTCCTCATCATCCTTGGCCCTGGATTAATTTATCCTTGGCCATATTGTAAGTCGAACATCATCCCAATTTTGAATCTTAGTCAGATTTTCGAAGAACAAAAACTTTGGCAAAAAATTGGTAAAACCAAAGAGTACAACACGACACGCTGCAATGAGATTTTACAACTATGATGCTACATATTTTATAATAATAGAAATGAACACTTGTCGCAAATGAAAAATACAACTTAACGAATCCTTCTTAATACGAGAAACGTAGCGTTAAGGTGGAGTTCCAATGCGGCGGCTGGAGTCGCACGAATAAAGTCGCGCGTTTTAGTTTAGGACTGCTTTTTATTGGATCTTAGGGCGCCCTTTCGAATTACGCGAATACGAACGCGCGATTGAAGGGATCCCTTCGGAGGCTATAAATCGCAGCGACTAGACTGTTCGAGAAGCAGTCTAGCTGATCAGCCGACGCGACAGAGTTTTCGAAAGAATTGTCTACCATCTATTGTAATCATGGATGATTCGAAATTAATCGAAATTGTGCGGCAACATCCTTACCGGAGTACAACTCCCAGTTTCTCAGTCGAGCTTGTTGGCTTCTTCACGTGTCCCCATGATTTCCTCTTCAAGTCCTCTTCAACCAGTGAGGCATGTTTTTAATACGACTCTTTTTATTGGATTGACAATTCTGCCCGGTACTGTATAAACAATTACTACATAACGTCTATTTTCAACTACGCACGTAAATTTATTAGAAATTTAATAAGCTTTAATTCAAAGAGAAAAAAAGTTCAAACCAAAAGGGTGTAGGCTAAAAACTGATATGATTAAAAAAAAGAATGAGGAGGAGTAAGTCTAGGTCAGGGTCTCCAAAGGTAGATCCTGTATCTACTAGCGATCCCCGGACAATAGGTCGGATCTACTCAGCTTTGACACAGAACTGTCAAGAAGGATCCCCATCCCTTACCTGAGTCGAAGTGCCTCAAAGGGTTGCATCTTGCACAGCAGAAAAAAATGGGGCCCTCGAGGTTTACGTTTATGAACCAAACCCTTCCAACTAATATTTTCTTTCAATGGGTCATAAATTTTCTCTCAGTTTCCCATCGAAAAAAACTGGTAGATACTGAAAATGGCCAGTCGATCCTGAGTCAGGCTGTACCTGTAAATTGTGGAGACCCCTGGTCTAAGTAGTGAAAAAATATATACACTGGCATATGCTGATGGTGTAGTGATGTTGGCGGAGAATGAGGAAGGAATGCCGGGTTTAATTACGGAGTTACAAAAATACTTGGATAGGAAAAAATCTGAAGCTGAATACGGATAAAACAAAGGTGTGAAGATTGCGAAAGTAAAGAAATTTAAATATCTCGATTTTAGCATGCAAGCGAATGGATAACATGAGGCTATGGGCAGAGATTTGGGGATGTAGGGAGAGGAAGAAGATAGGGAAGTTGCAAGAGAGATATATTAGATGGACATTAGGGGTAGACTGAGGAACTGCGGGTAAGAGGAGAGGCACAAAGGGATAAGTTAACATCAAGGGCGGGAAAGAGGATCTGGAAATTCGAAGAGAAGCTATGGGTGGGAAAGGAAGGGAATTCAGCGATAAAGGGTTACAGTGAGGCGGAAGAAAGAGGAAAGATAATAAGTTATTTATGTAACTTTACGCAGAAAAGAATTATCTACAACATTCACTTGAAACTAGCTTTTCAATATCTGTGATAGGAAGTCACTATGGAGGCTAAAAGTTCAATTTAGGAAATTTCCATTCGAAAAAAGGAGCTTTTTTCGACACAGAGCTGACATATTTGATCACGTACGTGTGAAACAACTTTTAAAATGTTGCTTAAAGTCCCGTTAATAACAACTGGTAAATCGTCAGTCTAAACAGATTTTCAGTTACGTCTATTTCAGCCCGAACTCTGTGGCTCACAGAGCGCCCGGTTGACACCTTGATGACCTAATCTCAAGGTCTCTCTGGTGACTGATGTCAACCAAAATGAGTATAGTTTTCTTTTCCTTGATACCCACTTTAGTTTAGAAAAAAGAATTAGCCTATTATAAGCAGTTAATCACTGTTTCGATTTCCAGGCGACTTTTTACCAAACGGTCACTCGTCTAATGAATTCAAATGCAAGTTATGCATTGTCAATGGGCGTGCCGATTTATTTTTCAAAAATTAATCACAACAATCTTTTTATTAAAAAAATATGCTTATTTATAACTTTGTTGAATTGATTAATGTTTCTTGAAGCATTTCTTCAAAAATTGTTTAGGTATCTTTTTGATGAAGGATGCGCTTAGGTTTTTTTTTATTATCCTTAAAGTATATGTACTTTTTTTATTTTGAATTAAACTATGTATGCAAAAAAGGCAACATCCCTTAAGATGCTCCCTTAATAAGCAATGTGTGTAAAAAGAAGATGTTATGTAAGATACCCACACAAAAAAATTCAAAGGTAATTAAATTCTGATCTCTGAAATAAACTTATCTGTTTTTACTCAGAAATCTCCTTCCGAGTCTGGCAATGTGGAGGAAGCTTGGAAATTATCCCCTGTTCTCGTGTCGGTCACGTGTTCAGGAAACGGCACCCTTATTCCTTTCCAGGAGGAAGTGGAAATGTATTCGCAAGAAACACGCGAAGAGCTGCTGAAGTTTGGATGGATAATTACAAACAGTTCTACTATAATGCAGTTCCTTTAGCACGAAATATTCCTTATGGAAAGTATGTAATTTTTTAAGTTTAAACAGAGATATTTAAAACCCGATTCAGTTTTAGATTATTATCAGAGCTGTAGACTGTGATTTTAAATTTTAATATTTTAAATTTATTTAAAATGACAGTGAATCACTGTGAAATTATTCATATAAATTAAAGTTGTTGTATATTTAATTCTGCAGTTTTGTAATTAGTAAATATAAAAAAAATTCGTCGGTTTTTAGCATTCAAGATAGAATGGAATTGAAAAGACAGCTACATTGTAAACCCTTCAGCTGGTACCTACAGCATGTATATCCTGAATTAGTAATACCTACGAGTGAAGGTGGACCAGGAGGAGCTTTAAAACAAGGAACAGCTTGTCTAGATAGTATGGGACATCTTCTAGATGGAAATGTGGGCTTATATCCTTGCCATGACACTGGAGGGAATCAGGTAAAAATAATCTAATGCTATAAAACTTATAGTACTTTATACATTTTTTCCTCTTCTACATTTGATACTAGTATGTCGTAACACAAAGTGATATATAAGTTTCTAATTATGTAATGTGTGATTTTATTTTGAGTTCAACTGTATTTAATTCGGACCTAGTATCAGCTTAAAAGTTGAAGTAAACATGCCACAAATTTAATTTTGAATCGCCTTTCAATAATAGATATTCGGAGAAAACTTAACTTTTACCACACAATCTTCAAGCAGCAATAACAGTTTTTCAATCCAAATGTGCGTTACGTAACATTTTTAATTGTATGTATTTCTAAAAAAGCAAAGAGCGAGAAAAATGATGATATTTTGGAAAAACTGAAAGAATATCAAAATTAGCAAAGTGGCGACGATTTCATTGAAAAAATAAAAAGTCGTTTTTCACAGAAATCCACACTTATATTTTTTGCCAATTTTTTGTTGAATTTGGCCTTCTATAAGGAGGACATACTTAGACTTTTTGGCGGACTAAACCATTTCTGTGGCTGAGAAGTTTTTTTTTCTCAAAATATAATTTGTGAATTTCTCTCGTAAACGATGCAAGATATCAGAAAAGATAGAGAGGCATTTTTGTAGAAATTTTTGAAAGGAGTCCATTTTTTCCAAGTATTTTGTAGAATCTGTCGTTGTTTGTAAGCAAAATGTGAAAATTCTATGTTTTGATAAAAAAATTTACGTGTACACAAAAATGATGCAGTCCACATAAAACTTGCATTCAAGAAAAAATAAAAGTGTGGGTTTTTTGTGAAAATTGACTTTTCATATTTTCAAACAAATCCTCGCCACTTGCTTAATTTGGAACCTTTTTCTCTGACGGATTTCGAAGGAGGGCGGTAAAACTCACCAGGATCTGAATAAAATTGGAATATCTGAATCAGATCGAAAAATATAGAATTTTAAAGAGAAATTTTTTTTCTCAAATCAGATAAATGCGTGTCGCTTAATTTTTTTCCAAAAAGCAACATATTTCTTCGATGAGAGATTCTACGAGAAGTGTAGAACCTGCCCGATTTGAAATGGATTCGATCTAAAGATATAATTGATTTCATTCAGTGTTTATTTATGTTCAGTCTATTAAAAACTGTCCAGTGATTCTTAATTGTTAATTGGCCTATATTAAGTAACTTTAATACTTGTATGACTAAAAAAATTACCTTGTGTACCTAGGAGGATAAAAAGACATTTTCCTCCTTGGTGCACACGATAATTTATGTAACAAAGGTATGATTTACAAGTTCTATCACATTTGAGGTTCGGTTGAGGCATTCTATAATCGAACAGGGCGAAATTAAGCGAATGCGCATACCCGGAGAACGATTATTATGATCATCTGATGATCATAATCGTACTCTGCATCACGCCAGGTTTCAGCTGGGTTACAGCCAAGTGCATGATGGGGGGACATACAGCTTAAGGTGGGATCCGAACCACCAGAACCTCAGTAGAAGTACATAGAAAAACTTTCAGAGGTACCGGCTCAAGGATCGAACCCCGGACTTCCAACGTGAAGTCCGAGCACCTAACCTCCTGAGCCACCGAGGCTCTTATTTTTTTTCAAACTTGTTCTCAATTTAAATTCAGTGTACGAGGTGGTATAAGGGGGGTATAGATTCTTAGATTAATCAAGAATTCCCGTGTTCCTTATTTAAACAACACGTTCGTTCCACAATACTGCTCCGACCCAGTTCGCTGATCAATCACTCTAATAATCACGCCAGGCGAAGACCTTCACAAAGTCACCATGTAAAGATCTCCGCGCGGGCCCGTTAGTATCCAAGGCCATTCGTTTCTAGCCCAATGACTTTAGATCAAATTCGATATAAGAAACAGAAAAACCGCGGGCTGAGAACTTTCGACGCAGTTAAGTGTCCCCCGCGAATCAGATGAAGAAATCACATAATTGTCCAAGAAATAATTACCGGAAGTGTCCGCCATCTTGGATTTTGTGTTTTCGTCGATTTGCAGGCGTATTTTGCATTTCTCGATGAAAAAGGTAGGTAACAAATTTGTAGAGCATTCGATTCTCTACAATTTTAATCTGGACGATATTGTTGTAAAAAAATTATTTGTCGCTAACATTAAGCAAACAGTGTGGAAAATTAGGAAAGTGGCGCAGTTTTTTCCACTTTTTGGCCATTTTTATTGAAAATAAGTGGCACGTTTAAATCGAAAAGTTTTAGGGGACTCAATTTTCAACAACTTTTGTATGAACAAGTTTTTCGTGCGACGTGTAGATCACGGTCGGGAACGCTCTCAACACAGCGCAGGCGCGGATCCAGAGAAGGGCTTGGCGGTGGGGGCATCCAATAATTCCCCTTCCCCTTCCACTCTCAAGGGGGCAGTTAGTAATAATTTTAAAGTTATTTCTTCGCTTTGAATTTTTATTATAAACTATGTAATTATATTAATCATGAATGTTCTTGACATAATTAACACATGTTCAAATAGAAACTATGTTTTTATATTTACAAGCAGCGTCTTGTATGTCATGGTGTAATCATTAATCAACAAGTATAAAATATTCATAAAATTTTCGAAGTTGAGCATAAACTAGAAAAAGATTACTTTTAAACAGCAAAATTTGGGCGTCTATTTTCACTCTTTGCGATATTCATATTCCCGGTTCAAATCTGGGCTGAGGCAGATTTTTTCTTGTTCTTAAACAATTATTTGTCTGAAGTATTCGTTTTAACGAATCGAAATTTGTATTAATTGTAAATGCACGATATTACTTTCAATGCCCTAAATTGAAGAATGAATCAACAAATTCATTCAAAATTATATCATTTTAGGCAATTTTAAGTTAGAAACATTAAAAATTGAAAGTTCACAATTTTTTGAATTGAACACTTTGTAAATTAGAAGTTGAATTATTTTAATTTTAAGTCGTTTCAAATGAATAAATGTTCAATTGTTATTTATACATCAAAATTTGTTTTGAAATCTTTTGAAACATTCTCTTAAAACTATATTTTTTAACAAAAAAATCACTTTAAGTTTCCCCAGGAACATCTTATTTTACATTTTTTGGAATCTTTACAAATTTTATATTATTTTTGAAAAATTTTCAAAACTTCTGAATATCTTTTTAAATTATTAGATTTTTTCCTAAACTTTTAATAAATCCTGCGAAATTAAAAAAAATGCCTTCAAATCTTCCAGAATATTATTTTTACAGTTTTTAAAACCTTTTGAAATCTTTTTAAATATTCTCTTGAAATTAATTTTTCAAAAAATAAAATCATTTTCAATTTTTCAAGGAATTTTAATCAATTTTTTTATTATTTTGAATCCTTATAAAATGCTTGAAAAGCTTCTATATTTTTCGTTTGAAATCTTCAAAAATCTACATTTTGTTTTACATTTTTTTAACATATTTTTAAGTTTTAAATTATTTTTGAATTTGTTCAAAACTTCTAAATATCTTTTAAACTTATACAAATTTTTTCCAAATTTATAAGTGTTTAATTTTTATTTATTCATCAAAATTTTCCTTTATTTTGAAATATTCTATTAAAATTAATTTTTCAAAAAAAAAAAATCATTAAAAATTTTTCCACGAATCTTAAGACAATTTTTATATTATCTTAGAACCTTTCAAAATCCTCAAAAGCTTCAAAATTTTCTTTAAAAACTTCTACATATCTCCTCAACGTACTCGAATTTTTTTTAAATGAATACATTTTTATCTATATTTACACAGAAAAATTCAACATTTTCACTTAAAAATAAAAATTTTTTGAATTAGAACAATTAAAATTAATATTGTAATGTTCAAAGTTTATGTTTAGCTCTCCGAAATTTTAACGATTCAAGGCTCTCGGTTTCAAATAATTCTGTTTCAAATTGTTTAGTTGTGAATATTTAATTTTTAATTGTTCATTTCTAATGAACAGTCAAACATTGCTGACTATTAAAAAATTGTTCTTTTTCTGGGTTACAAATTTTTTAATTGAATTCGTTAAAAATGGTATATTTTAGACTGAAACAACAGATAGTTTATAAAGTTTGAATCGGAAGTTTAAATTTGATTAGTAACTACTAAGGCTTTGGAATTGAAACAGTTCAATTTTCAACGTAAAAATCTGTAAATTAATTAATTTTAACAGATTCAGAATCGCCCTATAAAATCAATCAATTATTGTTCAATTCCGAATACACGAACTACAGTCTAATTTTTAAAATCATTAATTAAAAAACTGCATTTTAAAATTCTTTTAATTGAAAATGTACCCTTAAAAATGAAACTCTAAAATGGAAAATTTTGATAGTAAAAGATTTGAGAATTACACATTGTAAACTGAATGATTTCATAATTGAAAAAGTTAACAATTCAACTTAGCATTCAAAAGAAAGTTGAAATCAAACTTATTTTAAATTGCATGATATATCTTGTGATATGATCCTTGTGATATTTCAAGTGATTCGATAGATTTTTCTTCTTAAAACTTGTAAAAATGCCGGTCAAAAAATAAATTCACTGTCATTTCCCGGTCTCAAAAAATTCCCGGTCATTTCCCGGTCCAGCGGCGACCCTGAATTATGATATTTCAGAATATAATTATGCTTCTTGAATGATAATACGTATTTCGTGATTGGTAGCTTAACAATTTTTCTTCAAAGAAACAATTAAAATAATATATAGTTCAATCATTCTAACATTGATGTCTTTTAATTAAATTTCTATTCAATACAGTAAACACCGAGGTAAACACACTTTAATATTTTTAAAAATATTGATAAATTCCAAAATAGTAAGCTTTCTCCGAAGTTTTTTGCTTCTTTTTAAAAGTATTTTTAGACTTTTACGTTATTAGTTTTTTTTAAATTAACCTAATTTTTCCATTTTTAAAATGCACTATCTTCTAATTTTTAAGTCTTATTGTTTTTTAATTTATGCAATTACTAGTTGATTTTCGCATTTCTTTATTTCTTGGTGTCAGCTTGAACCTTTGGTAACATAAAGGCAAACATGTTCTTTTCATAATAAAGCCAAGAATGAAGAAACTCGGAAAAATTTATCTTTTGTTCTATTTCAGAAATAAAAACATTGAACTCCATATTATTCTTGAACTTTTTTCGAAAAACATCAGATCAATGTTTATTTAAGTACGAACGTATTTACTGAAATATGAGATAATTGGATGTATATTCGATATAAAGCATACTTTCCACTTAAATTCAATATTGAATTACTAAAAAAATAAAGTCGCATTAAAATAGCCAGAATGCAGAAATAAAATACATAACATTATTGATGTTTTCTGTGATCCTTACATTTCATTAACAATATTTTAAGTTTTCAAAACTTAGCTATTATGACCAAAACAATCGTAAAAGTCTAAGGGGGCAGTTCCATGGAGGTAGATTAGTAGTAGAATAGTGGAACAGTTTTGACGAATGAGGTGACTGCTAGAGCTTGTGCCGGCACCTCATTGGTCAAAACTGTTCCACTATTCTACTAATCTACCTCCATGGGACAGCGCCCTATCTCGCAAAACGTAAGTCGTAAACACATTACTCGCAAATCTAGCAATCAGCTGAGGGCGCAGTCCCATGGAGGACATGGTATGGTAGATGAGTAAAATAGTGGAATAGTTTTGACCAATCAGGTTATTGCAAATATTCTGACAACCACATCATTGGTCAAAACTATTCCTACTAATCTAATTCCAAATTTTCTTACAAAATTTTCTTACATTCCGAGATGTTTATGTGAAGAATTCCTGTACGACAGGGCTAGGAGGGAGAGGAGTGAAGGGAGATCGGCGAAGGTAGGATATCGGAAAATAAAAATAGACGAGAAAATGTGGGTGTGGGACGAGGAGAAAGAGGTGTTGAAGGAAGTGCAGGGGAATTTGTTTCGTAGGAAGTAGGGGGTGGGGGTAATGCAGGGTAGAGGAGTTGTGAAGGTGCTTTACTGGAACGTAGCAGGGGTAAAGAAGAAGGATGAGGAGTTCTGGAAGTATATCCAGGAATTGGATGTGGTAGGACTGGTAGAGACGTGGGTGGAAAGAAAGGAAAGGAATGGGATAGAATAGAGCCAATGCTGCCAAGGGGGTATAGGTGGAGACTCCAGGAGGTGGTCAGAGTGAAGAAGAAAGGAAGGGCTAGTGGGGGAATTATAACGGAGGTCAGAGATGGATTAGAGGAAGAAGCTCACGGAGAGGAAGAGGGGGAGGGAGTGCAAATGAGGAAAGTGAAGATAGGAGGGATAAGCAGTAAGTTTGTGACAGTGTACAATAAGGATGGGATTGAAAGAATTAAAGAAAGGGTGGAAGACCTGTTAGGTGAAAGAGAGGAAGGTATGGTGGTACTGGGTGGGGACTTTAACGCGAGGATGGGGAGGGAAGGGGGCCTTTACAGGGAAGCGGAGAGCTTCGAAAGGAATTCGAAGGATAGGTTAATAAATAAGGATGGGGAGATTCTAAGGGACTGGATGGAGGATAGAGGCTGGGCGGTGGCAAATGGTATGGCAACTGGGGACGAAGAGGGAGTATACACACACGTAGGTAAGGTGGGGGTATTGGTAATAGATTATGTAGTTATGAATATGCAAAGGTGGGAGGAGATGGAGAGATTCGCAGTAGAAGGGAGGGTAGAATCAGACCATCAACAATTAGGGTTGTGGATAAGGGTTGAGAACGGCGGAAGGCAAGGTGGGGAAGAAGTGTCGACGGGGGAGAGGGTTAGCTGGACGAGGGAGGCGATAGAGAAGTATAAGGAGCAGTTAGGGAAGGTACGCTTCGAAGGGGAGACGGTGGAAAAGATATGGGAGGATTTAAAAGAGGAAGTGAAAGGGTGCGTGCAAAAGAAGGTATTTAAAAAGAAGAAGAAAGGAATGGTGAAGCCGTGGTGGGATAGGGAATGTAAAAAGATGAAAAGGAAGGTGCAGAGGAAGTATAAGAAGTGGAAAGAGGGTACTGCGAAAAGGGAGGAGTACGTAGAAATCAGGAAGGGGTTTAGATTGATGTGTAAGAAGAAAGAACAGGAAAAGGAGAAAGAGCTGGAGGAGGAGTTAGGAAATTTTAAGACAGATGGGGACGTCTGGAAGATAATAAATAGGTTTAGGAAGCGTAGAGTAGGGATAAGCGAGAAGATAGGGAGTGAGGAGTGGAGGGAGTTTTTTAAAGAATCATTCCAGGGCTCAGATTCAAAGAAGAGAGATGATGGGAGTAGAAGAACGAGGGAGGCAGAGATGGAGGAGTTGAATGGCGAGGAGATAGAGAAACAGATAAGGAAGTTAAGAAGGTCAAAATCAGCAGGGCTGGTTGGGATAGAGAACGAAGCATGGCTGTTTAGTACACAAGAGGTTAGGGAGAGGCTGAAGGAGGCAGTGAAGAAAGTATTGAGGGGGGAGGGATTCCCACGAGGGTGGAGAGAAGGGTTAATAGTACCTCTGTATAAGAAAGGAGATAGGGATAGGCAGGAAAATTATAGAGAAATTACGCTAATGAATACGGCGTATAAAGTATACGCGATGGTGGTGGCGGAGAGGCTGCGGAAGGATGTCGAGGGGAAAGGAATATTGCCGGAGACGCAGGCGGGCTTTAGGGCAGGTAGGAGTACTATCGACAATATCTACGTTCTGCAGCACATTGTGGATAGAGAATTAGCGAAGAAGGGGTCGAGAGTGTACACGTTTTTTGTGGATCTAAAAGGCGCGTTTCCGTCGGTGGATAGGGGGAGGTTGTTGGAGGTGATGGAGGATAGGGGAGTGGAGAGAGACCTGATCGAGAGGGTAAGGGAGATATATGAAGAGACCAAAGATAAGGTTAGAGGAGGACAGGGGATTTCGGAGAGATTCTGGATGGATAGGGGATTAAGAAGGGTGTCCGCTTTGCCCAACGCTTTTTGCGATTTTAATTGAGGATATGGAAAGTAAGCTGGAGGCCGGAGTAGTAGGAGGAGTCAGGATAGGAGGGGTTAGAATTTGGTCGCTAGCGTATGCAGATGACATAGTGTTGCTGGCAAAAAGCGAGGAGGCCTTAAAGGAAATGATGAAGAGGTTGAGAAGATACCTGGATAAGAACAGGTTAGAACTGAATGCGGAAAAGTCCAAGGTTATGGTTTTCACAAAAGGAGGTGGAAGGGGTAAGGAAGGGGAGTGGAAGTAGAAGGGAAAGGCGGTGCAGGAGGTGAAAGAGTTTGTGTACCTGGGCTTCTTGTTTCGGAGGAATGGCGGAGTGGATGGTCACATAAAAGAGAGAGTGAGGAGGGCAAGTGTGGTGATGAGGCAGGTGTGGGGGTTGGGAAAGAAGTTATTCGCAGATGATTTTGGAAGCAGAATGAAATTGTTTGAATCACTAGTGATGAGTGTCCTATTGTATGGAGTAGAGGTGTGGGGGTGGAAGGAAAGCGAAGAGGTAAATAGGACACAGGAGAGATATGTAAAGTGGACACTGGGGCTGGCAAGGAACACGCCTAATTATATTGTCAGGAGGGAGACGGGAAGAACGAGTGTAGGGACTCTAGCGGGGAGTCGGGCGTGTAAGTATGAGGAGAAATTTTTGGAAGAGGGGGGAAGTAAGCTGGTTAGGGAGTGTTGGTGGGAGAAGGAGAACAGGAGAGGGGGTGGGAAGATGGAGGTTGAAAGAGAAAGGTATTTTAGAACGAATGGACTGCAGATGGATGAAGTTAGAAGGATGCATGAGGAAGGAAGGAAGGTATATGAGTTGGTTAAGAAAAACAGCATGGAGAGAGAGAATACAGCAGGGGAAGAGAGAATAAGAGAGACAAGGTTTAATGGGAACTATGTGTGGATTATGCCAAGGACGAGAGCGCAATATTTGTGTGAGAAAGGAGAGAAAGGAAGTCAGGAGCTTATAGCGAGGATGAGATGTGGGTGCATGGAGGGTTATGATAGGTTCTGGCTCGCTAGGGAAAAGAGGATGTGTGAACTATGTGGGAAGGGGGAGGCAAGAGTGGAGCATTGGTTGGAGGAGTGCGTAGAGGTGGAAAGGAGTGGGATAAGCATGCAGGTACTGATGCATAAAAGGGGGGAAAAAAGGGCAGTAGCATGGGTGAAGGGAGCCTTGGGTAAGATGGAGAAGAAGAGAAGGAAGGAGGAAGAGGAATGGAGAAGGAAAGATTGTAAATAGAGGAGGAAGTAAATATAAGTAAATGTAAATATTGTAAATAGTAGATAAGTATTAGGGATTAGCCGCGGAGGCAGAGTTTGGTAATGCGAGGCAAAGCAAGAAAGTAGGGACATGCGTGCGAGGCGAGGCGAAGCGAGGAAGGCAATGCGATAGGAGCGAGCGGCGTTAGAGATAAGGTGTGGAAGGATGTTAGTTTTAAGGGTTAGTTTTAAGAAAATTCTGTAAAAGAAGTGTAAGCAAGTCAATTTTTTAAGGCCAGCAGGCTAAACAATAAACGTTTATCTACTATATTAATATAACACAAACTGAAATTAACTGTGTATTAACCTTCTAAGATAGACCTAGCAAATTGCAGGTTATCCTTTACAATCTCTCTGTCGTAAAATCTGGCGAATGTTTGAGACATATCTGTCCAACCTGCCGTCTTTCTAATTAAGTCTAAATCAACGGCACGCCTTTTAGCGGTCGATGTGGACGCATGTCGTGTACTATGAGCTGAAAAAATATCTGTATTGATACCGCTCTCAGTTAAGACTTCCTTAACCCAACGACTAAAAGTTTGTGAAGAAGCAGCCTCATGGGGCTTTTGAAATGATATGAATAATTCCTGTACATTCATAACGTGGTCTAGAAGGTCGCAAACTGGACACGCCTTTAAAAAACCGTTTCACTCTAGCGTCCTTATTGATTTCTGAGTCTACTATTAATGGTATTGCTGACCTTGTAGCGTTTATTGAGCTATGTGACAACCCCTTATCGAATTCGTTGGTTGGAAAAGCTAGTAGGTCTGCTATCGGAGGATTAAATAACTTAATCGATCTCTCGGCAGAGATTCTCCACCAGTTTTTGAGTGCCATGTCGAACTTTTTCATCGAAGAAGAACTTAGAGAACCAGTCGTGACTTCCAACGATATCTGTGGGGCTCCTCGTCTCAGGAACGCCTCCCGGATAACCACCCTGCCACTAGGGTAAGGTTTTTCCAAAGCGGATGAGGATGCCTATCAGATGAAATCAAAAGATGTATATCCGGATTAAATTTAATTGGTTGACGAATCATCAGTGAATGAAATTACGGGTACCAGGGCTGGGTTGGCCAGTCTGGCACTATCATGATTCCCTCCACCTGATCTCTTCTAATTTTTGTAAGAGTTCTTAAGATTATACTAAACGGCGAAAAAGCATAAAAGAAAACCGAACTCCAATCCAAGGTAAAAGCATCTATCGCCTCAGACCCAGGATCTCTTTTCCATGAGATATAACGCATACATTTCGAGTTCGTTCTACTTGCAAACAAGTTGACTTCTGGTTTTCTAAAAGTTCTGACAGTCTTTTTAAATGCGCGAATAGATCATTCGAATTCCGTTTCAGGTTCTAATTATTGAGATTCGGCATCTGCTTCAAAATTATCTATTCTGTTAATATACGACACGGCTGTCGTATTATCTATTCTTAATAAAATGTCCCCATTATAAAAGTCTTTTGCTAAACATTTGAGACCAAAGAAGGCAGCTTTGAGTTCTAAGAAGTTAATGTGAAGCTTACGTTCGGACACTGACCAGAATCCACTAGCTTTTTGCTTATCACATACAGCTCCCCACCCTGTCTTAGAAGTATCGGAAAAAATCTCTGAGCGAAAGACAAGACCTTTAATAGAGTTATTACCAGATAAGATAGTTGATTGCCACCATTTCAAGTCCAAAGGATTGAATCTAACAGTCATAAGAGCATAATAATTTCCACCATTTTGTCTTAATGCTAGAAATCTTTGTCTTTCTAAATCCTTTGAGTTGACCCAGCTGTATTTAATAGCTGGACAACAAGCTACTATAGAACCTACGAACTGTGCGAAGACTCTTATCCTACACTGTACAGGTTTACTAAAGATCTGTAGCTGTTTCTGAATATGAGATCGCTTCTTACGGGGGAGTTCTAAGGTCATAGATTTAGAATTATAAATGAACCCTAAGAACTTACATCTCTGTACAGGATTCAGTTGACTCTTTTTCAAATTTATTATGAACCCTAAGCTTTCTAATAACTCTTTAGTTGTCTTTAAATTCACCCCACAGTCCTGATATGTCTCTTCAAAAAGAAGAAAGTCATCTAAATAGAGAACCGCACTATATCCTAATCTTCGTAGATAAGAAACCACAGGTTTCACTAGGTTCGTAAACACTTGAGGAGCTGTACACATACCAAACGGAAGACAAGTAAATTGATAGACCTTTTCATTAAATTCGAATCTTAAAAATTTTCTGTCCGATTCATGTATTGATACTAAATAATAAGCGTCCTGCAAATCTAGAGTTGACATAAAACAGTTCGGACTCACAAGGCTGACAGCTGTTCTGTAGTCTTCGAGCTTAAAATGCTCTGTTTGAATAAATTCATTTAGATCTTTAAGATTTAAAATGAATCTAAGAGACCCATCAAGTTTCGGTAGAAGAAAGAAGCTAGAAATAAATTGATCATTTGACGGACTACATTCCTCTACTGCTCCTTTAGCTTGAATTTGAGAGACAAGCGACATGATATTATATATGGTATATGTGTGTGTGTGACGTGCGCCGAAGAAAGGGGGCTTACTCTGAAAAATGAGATTTTTCAGGGCGAGCAGTCGAAGTCGACCGGGTAGACGCGACTTTTAGGAGAGAGGGAAGACTCACGAAGTTTTCCCTCTCCACTTAGCACTACATTCTCACGAGGAAAGAGATGGGTCGTAGACGCTACTCATGGACGGGTATAGATGAGATGCGGAGATGGTAGTGGTGAGTGGTGGGAGGTGTTTCACGAGATCTCGAGATCTCGAGCTCTCGAGCGAAAGCCTGATTTATTGGGTACCTAACAACTCAATTATTAGCCATAATAAAGCTCGAATTCGATTTTTTTAGAGTAAGCCCCCTTTCTTCAGCGCACGTCATATATATATATATATATATATATATATATATCTTTTGTCCCATTTTGATATATGGACAGGCTTTAATTGGCAAGGAGGAGAAGAGGAGGGTATCCCATAACCCTTTATCCATGAGAAAATTCGCGGGTCTGAGGTTAGAGCCCCCCATTTTAAAAAAAATAAACGTATTCTTCCAGCAATTATACTTACAGAAACCTCTAATGTCTCATCGTTCTCTTGTACGGTGTCTTGTTGCGGTCCTGTTTGCGCTGATTCTGAGATCTCAGAGGGCGCGCGAAGGATTTCTTCTGCCCGCCCTGTGTCGAAAAATGTGGCTTCGTGTGTCGACGAGGCGGGCCCCTCCCGTTTTTTGAAGTCCCTGACGTATGAGATTTTGCAGGTCTTAACACCTTGGCCGAATTCTCGAGTAGCTTAGCAGACTTCAAACTCTTTGGAAGATCCTTTCCGAATAGAAACTGGTCCATCTTTGTAGCTTTTAGGGACTCCCTCCAAGGAGGATCCATATTAGCGATGATCAATTTTTTTCCTATTTGTGACTCGCCGTATTGCAGATCAGTAAGCAAGCGGCAAGCGTCACTTAGGTTCTCTATTAGAGGATCCACAGTTTCCCCTTCTTGATCGGCATCCCTTTGGACGAGCGTTATGATGGATCTGCCTACAGCAGAAATTCTAGCTGTCAAACTTTTTTGTTTTGAAAGGATCTGTTCGTCCCTTGATAGGGTGTTTTCAGCTTTTTGCAAAGCTATTTTAACTTCCTCGTTGAGCTTGGGAGGGTCGATGTCCAAACAATTAACCGATGGCGGATATTTTACGACGAGTTTTGCTTTCCCTTCTGATGAGAGACCAATTTTAATACTGACCGCCCAGCGGATGGCAATGTCCTGCAGGACTGCCGGCGCAAGGACCCTGTCTTCCAGGCAACGTTTCCCAAGAGAATTAAGAACGTCTTCTTCAATTTTCTTAATTAGCGAATCAGCAGTTTCAGGGGCCACCTGCTGTACCTCGAGCACACTCGAGATATTTGCCGTGGGTGCCAAATTCAAAAGCGGTGGCCTTGGTTCTCTTTCTAGAGATGGTGGACGATCTACTTCCGGATCCGAAATTCTAGGAGAGTATGCGCCATTTCTCGAACTAGAGCATGACCTTCGCCTTCTTTGACGGTTACCTCGATCTGTTTTAAAAAACAAGTTCGCATTTGTGAAAAGGCTATTCCTAAACAAATTTTTACTATACAGGGAAAAGCCTGCTAGTGCGTCTCCATGGTAACAAACAGTCCCATGTACAGGTTAAGAGCCTGTTTGACGGAAAGACGAATCACCCAAGGAAAAATATTTTTGCACCGTGGTTAAGAGCCACTGGATACGAAATGGGTTAGACCCAGATCGTTTCTGAGAGATGAGACCTCACAGATCATTGGGGTTTAAATTGCAGCTAATACCTGATACACTCGAATCTCGTGACGAAGATGACGAAGAGAACTCCTACGATGGCGGCGCTTATTCCTGCGTTTCGTTTTCAATTTCTTTATCACTTTTAACAATTCGCGTGAATAATCTTCGTCAGCAGACGAATCACTACTGTATCTTCGCGAACGTTTATGTTTGCCCATCTCGGAACGATCTACATACTTCTTGCACAAAGAAGAGAATGCGTAGCCGGGCGTTAGTAGGAAGCAGTCGTGTTTTGTTTTAAATTATTCTTTGAAATTGTGACAGCACAAGCACAAAGTGGGGGAACTACGATTTGATCTATTCGAAGGTGGCGAGAAATACAATTGTTATAAATCATTTTTTGATAGAGCGTGTAGTTTTTGTTTGAGTTGTAAAAAAATACATTAAAAATAAAAAATAAATTAAATTTTCGCAAAAACGACATAAGATAAAATATCACATATGTCAATATCAGTGCACATTATGAATTTTAATAATATACACTTATTGAAATGATACATTTTTTAGGGTAACTGCGAATGAACATTAAAGCAAAGTAAGTAGTAACAAAAATATTAAAATAATCATGGAAAATAAAATTTGTATTTCATTTTACAATATCTGAATAAGCAGTCCCGGACTGAGGTACAGGAACTAAAGTCGGCGTCAAAATTAGGCGACCCTCAGTTTGGTCGCTCGCAACTCGTTAAAAAAAATCGCAGATTATTCTAGCCAGGTACGCGTGAAAGCTCAAAGTCTCCCAAATCGAACCATATGTATATTATTATCCTGAATTTTTTTTTACAATAGCACTGATGTAAAAGATGCTGAAAAACAAGGTTTTGAAGATACTTTTATAAGCCTCGACTTTCGAGGCTTCCCTAAACCAGCTGTACATCTTAAAAAATCTGAAAAAATTCACAGGCGCTCCTTAAGGTGTTCAGAATGCAACGCATTTTTCCAAATTCCGACATGTGAAATTGTTTACGATTTAAAGGCCGTTTTTCACAAACATATCATCTTGGAAAGAAATAATGATAGGAAGTTGTTTTATGGCTTAAAGTGTGCACTTTTGTAACGTTATTGATGTACACTCTAAAAAAATGAAAGTAGATCAATATTTCGCGAAGGAATGCTTCACGAATATTTTTGGATTTAATGAGAGTAGCCACCGTAGAAAATATGTTAGAAAAAAATTATCCATTTCACAACAATATACAAGGGAAAACCGGCTCACTTTCAGGAACATAGCTGGGAGGGAAAAGGGCAGGGACGACCACTTTTGATCACTTTTTGGCCATTTCTCAGTACTTTTATGGCAAAGAAATGATTGCAATTGATTGGAAATATTTAATATAGTTTTTATCAATAAAAAAATAGTTCTTTCAATAATTTTGTATAGGAAAATCTTGTCATTACTGCTTTTTTGAGTACTTTTTCAACACTTTTGTGGCAATAAAAATGATTCTAATGTAACTTTTTTACTGCTAAATAAATAGTTTTTTATCAATTGTTTATAACAATATCTTCTCGTCAATCATTTCTCTGCATTTAATTGCATACTTATCACCAGAACACTTGTCATTGGCAGTCAATATTCTACAAATTGTAAATAAAAAATGTTGTTCTATTTCTTACGGATCCTGTTCAAGCGGATTTTTACCGATCTTGTGTAAAAATGGCTCATGTTTTAGGATCCGTAAAAATTAGAAAAAATTGTAATGGTTTGAACTTTAATTTTAAAAGGTCTGTGCAAAAATGTAAGGGGAGTATAAAGATTAAGCGCGCCGCAGGCGCGCTCTCCAACTTGCTAGCCGTGCGCGATGAGAATTTAGACAACGTCTATTATTTTTTTGAACATAATATAAAATATGTTACGTAAAGTTGAGGGAGAGTGGGAAGGGGTAAAGAGATCGAAAGTAAAGTTACTTAATATGTGAACGCTCCCTCACAGATTTTTAAAATTACGTATATTGACGAATGTTTATTTTTGAACAATTTATTCGTCTAAGAACCAAATAAAACTGTTTGAATTGTAAAAAATTCTTATAAAATAACAATATTGTAGTACAATCCTTCTTTATCAAATGGAATTTAAGTTTGGAAACTTACCTTTGAAATATATTACTACCCCTCCACTAAAGAACTTATAGAAAAAAGTCTGCTATTGTCACGCAAACTGCAACCAGATGCGTATAGAACTTGCAATTCTATATGGATCTATGTGGAATTGCTATCAGCCGCTTATCTGTTTTCTATGGGTTTATTTTGGTATTTTCACTTCGCTTTGAAGAATCCCTCATTAGCCCTCATAGAACCTCGGGTCTATATGGAATTACCATCAGTCACTGAGCTGGTGTCTATGGGATCTCTAAATAAAAAGATTGAAAAAGATAGAAATTTGGGGATAGGAAAAGATATAACTATTCTATGTCTCTCAATGGGTCACTTTACATCCCTAAAACGCTATCTTTTCTTACCCCTAATCTCAATAATTTTCTATCTTTTTCTCTATCCTTCGTGACCGAAGACTCTTATCTTTTTCTATCCCTTAGCCTATCTATCTATCACGAATTTTAATCTTTTTCAATCTCTTTTTCTATCCTTCGTGACCGAAGACTTTTATCTTTTTCTATCCTTCAGGCTATCTATCTATTACGAATTTCAATCTTTTTCAATCTCTTTCTGTATCCTTCGTGACCGAGGACTCTCATCTTTTCCTATACTTAATTCTATCTCGATAATATAAATCTGAAGCCTTATCTATCTCTTTTTCTATCTTCCGCGATGGAGCACTCTTATCACTTTCTATACCTCAAAATTGGAGAGTCCATCGAAAAGTTAAAAAATTCATTTAAAAAAATAATTTGACGTTAACCACGTATCAGAAAGACAATCGTGACGTCCATGCTTATATAGCTACATACTGAATTTAATTTCCATATCTCACAGTCGACAACTGTGTCGAACTTCGAAGAAAACGGTTTGCCAGGCCTCTACTTATAGGCCCGAAGACTGATTTCACTTGTTGGTTATTTTTACCCTCAGCCACCTAGCGTCCCCTGCTGGAAGTAAAAAGGTTGAAAAAGATATCCCAGATAACAAAATGCACGCACAGTGCACGCATGCCTTCACCGCGCCACGCAGATGCGTCATCATATGCGACGCATATCGCTCGCACGTCGCGAAGGTCGCACGCGTGACGGTGAAAAGCGAACTTTATTCGTCTCGTAAAATTACATTGTACAATGACACTGTACTACTTTGTAATTCAGGTATGATATACCTTAAGGTAATTGGAAAAAACACTCGTTTTTTTCAAATTGTGTCAACTATTAGAAAAATATAAAAACTAAAAATTCACCTCTACTGAAATTGAGGTTATAAACCTCGTAATTTCAGTAGCGATAAAAAGACAAGCTTGGACTTGTGAAAGTGAAAAAAACACATTTCAGATCACAAGACTTTAAAAGTAAATATTAATTAAATTACATGTCAGATTTCAAATCAATTTTAAACGTTTTTTTCAACAAAATTCACAGACCGTGATAAAAACATGCCACACTGCACCATAAACAACTGATCATGAACGACCTAGCCTAACCAACAGAAAGAAACGCCATGTTGAAGTTCATTCCAACCACGTAATCACCCGGGAACATTACAAACTTCCTTTAATATAATAATTGTCAAATTAATTTTAAAACATTTGAAAAGTTGTAAAAGTAATTTCGAAACATTATTTTAAAATGTTTATTTTGTAAAAATTAGTTTTTTAAATTAGTCTGTCAACATCAGTAAATTAAAAATACTTATAACATTTAAATTTATATTTCAGATGTTTTTCATATTTTTTCTGTAGTAAATTATTGACATGAATTATTTCTACAATAATAATAATTTACATTATTATTATCAAAAAATGGGCTTATAATAACATTATATGTATAAATAGATGCCTATCACAAAATGCGAGGCATATGCCTCGCACATACGTGCCTCTCGCATTGTGCGACGCATAAGCGTCGCACGTACGTGCCTCCCACAAAATGCGACACATATGCACCACACCCTACACGCACCGCGTGCCTCGCATGCCGTGAGGGTAACGCGAGGGGTAACGTGCCTCGCACGATTGTTATCTGGGTAGAAATTTGGGGATAGGAAAAGATAGAACTATTCTATCTCTCTCAATGGGTCACTTTGCACCCATAAAACGCTATCTTTTCTTATCCCTAATCTCAATAATTTTCTATTTTTTTCTCTATCCTTCGTGACCAAGGACTCTTACCTTTTTCGATCCCTTAGCCTATCTATCTATTACGAATTCCAATCTTTTTCTCTATCCTTCGTGAGCGAGAACTCTTATCTTTTGCTATCCCTTAGTCTATCTATATATTACGAATTCCAATCTTTTTCAATCTCTTTCTCTATCCTTCGTGACCGAAGACTCTTATCTTTTTCTATCCCTTAGTATATCTATCTATTACGAATTTCAATATTTTTCAATCTCTTTCTCTATCCTTCGTGACCGAAGACTCTAATTTTTTTCTATCCCTTAGTATATCTATCTATTACGAATTTCAATCTTTTTCAATCTCTTTCTGTATCCTTCGTGACCGAGGACTCTTATCTTTTTCTATACTTCATTCTATCTCAATCATATAAATCTGGAGCTCTATCTATCTTCCGCAATTGAGCAATCTTATCATTTTTTATCCCTCAAAATTGGGGAGTCCATCGAAAAGTTGAAAAATTCGTTAAAAAAATAAATTTGACGTTGAGCACGTAATGCTTATATACCTACATACTTAAAATTAATTTCCATATTTCACAATCATCAACTGTGTCGAACTTGGAAGAATACGGTTATCCAGGCCACTACTTATAGGCCCGAAGACTGATTTCACTTGTTGGTTACTTTTACCCTCAGCCACCTAGCTTCACCCTGCTTGAATTAAAAAGATATAGATCCTATCTTTTTGAATAACTTTGAATCTTTACGATAGAAAGAGATACAGAGAATGTATCCCATTATATCTCTTTGTCAATATAAATTCACGTCTATTTTTTTCAACACCGTCTGTTCTATCTCATCCTATCCATTATCTATCCACGTCAATATTTTTTTATCTCACTGTCAATCTAAATTCCCGTCTATCTTTTTCAAGCTCCTTTTCTTTATTTTATCCTCTTCTACGTTTATCAACTTCAATCTTTTTGTATCTATGTTTCAATCTGAATTCACGTCTATCTTTTTCAATACCCTCTTCTCTATCACATCTGATCCTTTATCTACACGCGTCAATATTTTTCTATCCCTGAATTAATCTAAATTTCCATCTATCCTTTTCAATCTCCTCTTCCCTATCTCATTGTATCATACACCTATCAACGTCTATCTTTTTCTATCTATATTTCAATCTGAATTCACGTCTATCTTTTTCAATACCCTCTTCTCTATCTCATCCTAACCTTTATCTATCCGCATCAATATTTTTCTATCCCTGAATTAATCTAAATTTCGATATATCTGTTTCAAACTCCTCTTCCCTATCTCATTGTATCATACATCTATGAACGTCAATCTTTTTCTATACATTTTTCAATCTGAATTCACGTCTATCTTTTACAATCCCCTCTTCTCTATCTCATTCTATCCTTCATCTGTCCACGTCAATCTTTTTCCATATCTCTGTCAATCTAAAGTTCCGTCAATCTTTTTCAACCCCCTCTTATTTTATCTTATCTTGTCCTTTATCTATACTCGTTAATATTTTCCTATCTTTCTGTCAATATAAATTCCCGTCTATCTTTTCTAATCTCATCTTCCCTATCTCATGTCTATAATTTTCTATCTATTTTTCAATCTAAATTCACGTCTATCTTTATCCATCCTCTATTATCTGTCTCATCTTACCCAGTATCTATTTAAGTCAAAGTTTTTCTATCTCTGTTAATCTAAATTCCTGTCTATCGTTTTTTAATCTCCTCTTCTCTATCTCATCCTATATTACATCTAGCAACGTCTATCTTTTTCTATCTCGTTGTTTATCTAAATTTACGCCCATCATTTTCAATCCTCTCTTCTCTATCTCACCCTATCCTTTTCTATCCACTTCAACTTGAAGGTTTAGCCCTGCTGGAAGTGGAAAGATTTAAAAAGATAATAATTGGAGGCTAGGGAAAGAGAGAATTATTGTATCTCTCCTTTTATCATTCAATGTGTCACTTTGCATCCCTGAAACGCTATCTTTTCCTATCCCCAACCTTAATAATTTTCTATCTCTTTCTCCACCTTTCGTAATCAATGACTCTTATCTTTTTCTATCCCTTAGTCTATCTATCTATTACGAATTTCAATATTTTTTCATCTCTTTCTCTATCTTCCGTAACCAAAGACCTTATCTTTTTCTTTACTTCATTCTATCCTTTAACATAAATTTTATTCTTTGTCCATCTCTTTTTCTATCTTCCGCAATTGAGTACTCTTATCATTTTCTATCCCTTAAAATTAGGTAATCCGTCGAAAAGTTAGGGAATTTATTCCAAAAATTAATTTGACGTTGACCATGCACCAGGAAGACACCGTGACGTAATTTCAGATTGAAAAAGAGATAGAAAAAGATAGACGTTGATAGATGTAGTATAGGATGAAATAGAGAAGGGGAGATTGAAAAGGATAGACGGGAATTCAGATTAACAGTGGTAGGAAAAAATTAACATAAATGGATACATGATATGATGAGATAGAGAATGGGGATGGAAAAAGATAGACGTGAATTTAGACAGAAAACTATATAGAAAAAGATAGACGTTCATAGATTTAGGATACGAGGCGATATAGGAGGAGAGGATACTCAACAAGATAGAAGATAATTTAGATTGGGAGAGAGGGAGCAAAATATTAACGAGAATAGATAAAAGATAAGAAGATAGAGTAAAGGTGATTCAAAAAGATAAAGGGAGTTTATGTTGATAGAAAGATCGAAAAATATTGACGTCGATAGAATCAGGATAGTACGAGATAGAGAAAGATTGACGTGGATAGATGAAGGATTAAAAGAGATGGAGACAAGAAGATTGAAAAAGATAACGGCAGTTTAGATTGATAGAGAGATCGAAAAATATTGACGTTCATAGAATCAGGATTGGATGAGATAGAGAAAGATTGACGTGGATGGATGAAGGATGAAAAGAGATAAAGAAAAGGAGATTGGAAAAGATAACGAGAGTTCAGATCGATAAAGAGATAGAAAAATATTTACATTTATAGAATCAGGATAGAATGAGATAGATAAAAGAAGATTGGAAAAGAAAGACGTGAATTTAGATTGACGAAAAGATAGAAAAAGTTTGACGTGGATAGATAAAGGATAAGTAGGGATTGAGAAAGGAGATTGAAAAAGATACCAGGAGTTTAGATTGATAGAGAGAGCGAAAAATATTGACGTTGATAGATAAAG
>CAKNYM010046319.1:94140-107241 GCA_932195095.1 Andricus curvator
CAGATCAATCTAAAACATATATACCTAACACCTATATACCTATCTAATTTACACCTATATACCTATCTAACTTGAACCAAACTTTCTTTCTTGAAAATTCCTTGAACCGTCAGTGATTTCTTTCTAAAAATGAGTTTTGTAAATTTTCAGTTTTTTGTTAGTTTTGTTACAAGTTATGTAACAGAAATCGCAGAAGAATCGAAAAGTGTGACTTTTGTTGTTAGAATATGTGTTGTGTTATTTTAACCTTACGAACAAATTTTAAAGAAAGAAATTTTGCTGGCATGCTCGAATATTCAATCTTTTTACTTATGTTAAAAGCTATGTAAAAGAATGTCTATGATGATTTGAGAAGAATGACTTTTGTTGTTAGAAAATGTGTTTTTTTAATTTAAATCTTGGTAACGAATTTTCCAGAAAGAAATTTTGCTAGGTTTCGTGAATGTTTAGTATTTTTGTTAGTCTTGTTACAAGTTACGTGACAGAAATTCTACGAGGAATCGAAAAAAATATCTTTGATTGTTAGAAAAGGTATTGTGTTATTTTAATTTTTCCAACAAATTTTCCAGAAAGAAATTTTTGGTGGGTTTCTCGAATTTTCAGTTTTTTGGTACTTTGGTAAAGGTGTTTTTTTATGTTAGGTTCCCTTCCAAATTTTAAAGAAAGCAATTTTGCTCGGTTTCGCGAATGTTCAGTTTTTTGTAACTGTTGTTACATTTTAGGTTACAGAAACTCTGCGAGGAATCAAGAGAAGGAACTTCTTGGTCGGTAAAGATGTTTCGTTATTTTAATCCTGCTAACAGAATTTCAAAAAAGAAAGTTTTGTGGGTTACGCGAGTGTTGAGATTTTTTTTTACTTTGTTACATATTATGTAACAGAAATTCTGAGAGGAGTCGAAATGGGTGACTCTTGTGGTTAGAAAAGATGTTGTGTTATTTTAATTTTGACAACAAATTTTCAAGAATGATGTTCGAGCTGCGGAAAATCTCCAAATCGCGCGGGAAGTTTAAATGTAGTATCATATCAATAAAAATTAATACAATGTTTTTGCAATTAAATTGAGAAGTGAAATAGATAAAGATAATTTCTATAATATTTCGTATGAAAAATGAATGATCTAGAGATCAAATGAGTAACATTTTAGAATGTGATTCAAGTGTGACATCGGACCGTATCATGTCATCTTCGTGTTGCCTGTTTTGTCGGCGTCTGTCAATATCTTTTCCTTTATTTATTTACACAAGGAGGTTCATTATTTGGGTAAGTTTAGTAAAATATATTCTCACGACTTTACATTTACATTATTTTCTATTCTTCGTAATGATTGAAATAAAAAATGTAAACTTTTGCGTAAGATTCTTAAAAACATAACCTCTACGAAATCATGAAATGTATGTATTTTGTCTGAATTTTGCTTTGTGTAAAGAATTCAAATGGCGAAGAAGGTACATACTTCCCCATATTTCTGTAAAAATTCCACATTGCTTTCTTCGCTTTAGATTTTTTTAGTTCTGATGACATTCCCCACTATTTCTACATCTTCGTAGTCTATTTCTTCAAAGCATTTGTGATTGGCACAATTCTGTAGAACCATTTTTTTGTGCACAGCTGACAATAAAGCATGTCCAACGGCTGTAATTAAAAACATCATTTCATTGAAGCTGATTTTGTGCATAATGCTATTACAGTGCTCAGAATATTCAACAACTTACTCCTGCGAAAGAATAATCCATTGTGCTGAAAAACAAAAAATCGATACATTATTGAAACACATTTAATGATTTCGTAGAGGTTATGTTTTTAAGAATCTTACGCAAAAGTTTACATTCTTTATTTCAATCATTACGAAGAATAGCAAAGAATGTAAATGTAAAGTGATGAGAATATATTTTACTAAGATTACCCAAATGACGACCTCGTTGTATAAATAAATAAAGGAAAAGATATTGACAGACGCCGACAAAACAGAAAACACGAAGATAACATGATACGGTCCGATGTCACATTTGAATCACACTCTAAAATGTTACTCGTTTGATCTCTAGATCATTCATTTTTTATACGAAATATTATAGAAATTATCTTTATCTATTTCATTTCTCAATTTAATTGCAAAAACATTCTATTAATTTTTATAGATATTATACTACATTTAAACTTCCCGCGCGATTTGGAGATTTTCCGCAGCTCGAACAAGCCGGAAAAACCGAGGTGTGAACGGTCTCGGGCAGCTGTCTGCCTGCCCTAGGCAGGCAGACAGAGGTGTGAAAGCACCATTAAGATTTTATCTTATGTTAGGCTTGCTGACAATTTTTTTCTGGAAAATTTAAATTTTCCAGAAAGCAAGTTTGCTGGGCTTCGCGAATGTTCAGGTTCTTCTTAGATTTGTTACAAGTTATGTCAGAGAAATTCTTTTAGCAATCGAAAAGGGTGCCTTTTTGTTGTTAGAAAATGTGTTTTGTTTTTTAAATGTTGGTAACAAATTTTAAATAAGTAATATTTTCTGGGTTTCGCGAGTGTTGCATTTTTAGGTTAGTTTTGTTACAAGGTGTGTAACAGAAATTCTAAAAGGAAGCTAAAAAAATTTCAAAAAAGGAATTTCGGTGGGTTTCTCGAGTTTTCAGCTTTTTGTTTGGCTATTTTTCAGTGAAAAGGCACAATTTTTTTACGGAATCAACGAAAAATGTCTTTCGATAACTCTTTGCTGCGATACTTAGCAAATTGACAATGAATATTAATTATTTAAACAATTTTCAGAAACAAATTCAGAGTTTGGCTATTTTTAAAATAATAGGCTCAATTTGTTCACGGAGTCAACTAAGAATTTCTGCGATTACTCTTCGTTATGATACATACTTCTCAAATTGACAATAATTATTAATTATTTAAACAATTCACATAACATATTCAGAGTTTGGCTATTTTCATCAACAATGAATGTCTTTCCAATAACTCTTTGCTACGATACTTTGCAAATTCACAAAAATGATTAATTATTATTCACACAGTTTTCATAAAAAAATTCAGAGTTTGGCTATTTTTCATTTTAAAATCAAAACCATGTGAACATTTTAAATAATTTCATGTTTATAGAATATATATAAAAATATTTTATAATGGTAACAACTTTCCTTTTCATTAATTTTAGTCTTTTTTTTTGTTAATATTGCTTCCAGTACACAGTGGAACAAAATTGCCAAAAGCTGGTCAAAAGTATAAAATGGGCCAAGTTCTGTTACTCGCGGGTTTTCGGGTTCGCTGATTACGAATCCGATGTCGAAAATTCCGAAAGCAAAACGGCGAATCCAATATGGCGGACGAGTATGCTAAATAATTTTTTTTTTTTAATAGGTATAAGGGGGTTTTAAAGGTCGGTGATTACAAATCCGATGTCAAAAACTTAAAGAACAATATGGCGGACCCAATATGGCGGGCGAGTATGTTAAATAAACTTTTGATTCTTTTCAAAATTGGTATAAGGGGTTTTTGAGCTCGCTGATTACGAATCCGATGTCAAAAATTTAAAAAAAAATGGCGGATCCAATATGGCGGACTTGGGATTCGTAATCAACGACCTCAAAAATCCCCTCATATCAATTTTGAAAAGAATAAAAAGTTGATTGACTCGCCCGCCATATTGGCTCCGCCATTTTGTTTTCGGAATTGTTAATATCGGATTTGTAATCAGCGACCCCAAAAACCCGTGAATAACAGAATTTCGTCCATTTTATGAATATTTTATACTTTTGACAAGCTATTGGTAATTATATAAGGTCAAAATAATTATTTTTTAAGTAAACATATATAGATGACGAAAACAAGTTTATATTATGCATGCTAGTTTTTACATAATTATATATCATGAATTTATTTGTTTCACACTGAATTACTTTGAGGTTTGTTTTTTATCACAATAATTATTGATTAAATCTTGAATGTAACACAGTCAACTTTCATTTTAAAATTCAAACACCACTTAGTATACGAAAGCGGAACAGTTATGTCTTATATGCAGCTTGAAATAAAAATTGAGATTGGACTCAAAACCGCAGCTATCTGCAGCTGATTTTTTTATACGTAATAGGAAAAAACCTAATCATTATCTTAAACTAAATTTCTCGGTGGAACTCAGTGGAACATTTTTTATATTCATCAAATTATATTACTTCTAGTTTTTTCTTCGAGATGATTCCAGTCAACTTAACATGTTCTTGTAAATTACAATCAATAAAATCATGGTTCGCCAATGAAATAATATTGAAGTACTTACTTTTCAGAGCCGATTCCATGTTGGAAAACAGAAATTTGTTTATTATTTCACAAGTCATGCGTTTTTTTGCATAGTCGTTTTTCACTTGTTTCACACGCGTTGAATATTACTCGTGAAACGCTCACTTTCAGACTAAATCACGGAGTCTAAAAAAATATATTATTGTTATTGAATGTGGCAATAAGTTACACATATACTACTGAGACGTATCTATAAGTAAAAAGCCCTTGAAAAAAGCCCTTTTCCGATTTTTGAGCACTATGCAGTACTTTGATAATCTCTTCAATTGAACGATATTTTGCCTTTTCAAGGTATTGTGGGCTAATTTTTCCTCTGCAATATATTTTTACGTAATTTTTACTGTGATTCAATACACGATCGAACATATAACGAGTAAGTTGTTAGAAGCATTTTTTTTTTCATCTCGCCTTTCACTTTTTAATTTTAGTTTTTGATGTGTAAACATCTTAGCGATATGGATCTTTATGAAATTTTTCAAAACTTTGTGAAATCATTTTAGTTTAATTTAAGAAATGCTTTGAAAGCTTTAAAAATTGTCGTAACATTTTTAAAGTCTTTGTGAAATCTTTTTAGTGTAAGTTAACGTTTATCGAAGTTGTTTACGTATAAATCTGTCTTGGGTGGTAGTTTACGATACATGTACTGATAATTTGTATTGCCTTTTTCATCAGTTTCTACCTTTCATCTTTCATTTTCTATGTATTTCTATAAAAACTTGTACTAAAATTTCGGATATGATGGCAAATTCTTCAGAATCAAAAGATTTTACACCAGCTGCAGGTGGAAACATAGGTGTTAATACGCGCCGTCCTTTCCGATTGTTTTTCCAAAGTTGCATGCAAATGTTAAGAGTTGCACAATTATTTAATCTGCATCGTGAGAGGGCGCCCATGTGAAGCCGTGTACAAATCAAAGTTATTGAAGTAAAAATTAATTTCATGGTAAAAGAATTAAACGCGCGCGTATAGTATTTTATAAAATCACTAAGTATAACCCTGTTATTACAAGTTTGATATTGTTAACCATTAATTTTTAAATAAAAATATGGAGTACATGGGACTTATATATTTTTTCTTGCAATAATTCAGGGTTTTTTTAATAAAATAAAAATACTTCTTTCTCGAAATTTGAAATAATTATAACCACTAAAGAAAAATTAATCTAAACATTCAATTTTTTCAGGAATGGGGCCTTACAAAAGATGGACTCCTTAAGCACCACGACCTCTGTCTCACACTGCCTGTTTACGCAAAGGGAACGACACTTCTTATGCAGATCTGCGATGGTAGTGAAAATCAAAAGTGGCGGTACCTCGAAGGAGGCCTTATTCGCCATGCAAGAATTCCAGTCTGCGTAGATTCAAAATCCCATGCTCAACGAGGAATCACAGCAGAAAAGTGCGACTCTAGCTTAGAAAGTCAGAGGTGGCGCCTCTACAATCACGGTCATTAAATTAATTGAATCCACGAAAGTGGATCACTTTCAAAACATTTCGACTCAGTGTCTTCAGACACGTAAAACATTTAGTATCATTATTTCAATGAAAAAAGCGCTCTTTTATACTCAAAGCGCGTGTTCAAGTGCGAAACAAGTCACTTAATAGGAATTAATGAAAAGTGATAATGAATCTGAATGTGAATTGTGTTAATCCAAATTGAAAGGAGTTCAAGGCAGGTTTTTTTATTGTTTAGAGAGAAACTAGTTACAATTCCTTTTTAGAGAAGACCTTTCCCAATCAGGTAAAAACCCGATGACGTCCTTACGTTGATCTCTGTATTATACTGAAGACTGTAAATAGAATGAAAGGCCCTTTCAATAATTGTAAAATATCATTGATAAATCCTATTATGGTTTTACTAATGTCATCGATAAGGAGCTGAATTTCGGGATGAAATATTTTTTCTATTTCTATTATATTTAATAAGAACATTGTATACCCATTCGTTTTACCATATATAAATTTTCATCCATCAAGTTAATCAAGTCCTAACTGAATTGTCCTAAAATTCAGCTCTCATGCTTGATTACTAAGTCTGGAATTTAATTATCTGCGCACCGAAATTAATAATCGACAGTTACTCCTATCAATTCTAGGTATATTATGCGCAACGCAATCTAAAAATCGTTAAATCTGCTTTTTCCGCTCCTCTTGTAGATACATAGGATTTATAAGTGTTCGCGAATTCGGAACCAAGTGGTTCTACGAAACGATACGAAGAGTAGAAAAATAAATGCGAATGCCAAAGATATATAAAGAATCACTGCTTCAAAAATTTAGTACAGACAAAAATATACTTTCACTCGTTTAATGTTTAGGCTATTAGAACTTTTAGTTTTCTATAGTTTATGCCAGTATTCAAAAATACTTAAACCTTTTTTTTTTGTAATTGCTTGTTTGTTCCGGATTTGGAACATTTTGCAGCTTCGAGTCACAATACCACAGAGATTAATTAATTAATTAAGGCCAGTTCGATGAAATTCCATTAAATTACACTAACACAGAAAACATTTTTAAGCTAGAAAATGTTTCGATATTACGTACATCACGAAAATCGCCCTCAATTTTGTACAAGCATTTTTTTAATATGTAAATAGTGAATTATACGAATGTTATAGAGTGCTATAATCGTTCTATTCGCAAATTTGATAATTCAACATTTGCGATTGCGAAATAATACTTTTGCTACCGCGAGACTGTAAAACAGAATTACATATTACAAGAGACAATGGTTGTGTGGATTACTCACTACTAAGACCTTATTTATAAGACTGTACATCACAATTAGTAGCATTGTAAATCACAAAAGTAAAGAAATCAGGATATTTAATCTGTGGATTAAGGGAACAAAACTTGACAAATCCACTTTTGGGAAAAATGAAATAATTGTTTTACCCATATCTTTATATTTAGAATAAACATACCTACCATCAATTGCAACAGTAACGAAAAACAAAAATAATTTTCTCGTTACTTTACTGGTATTTGTCTGACAAACTATTTTAACTAGTGTTTTATTATATTATTTTTATTTACTATTTTTACTAGTAGTAATCGACTATATAATACTGTAATATATTGCAAGATCGAATAAATGATTGCACAATTGTAGTTTTTAACAATAATTTAAAAATTAAAAGCTCATTGGCGAATGTAAAATTTAAAATCAAAAACCTATTAAAATTGAGAGTGCAACATTAAAACTTTTAAAATTGAGTAATTTCAAAACAAAATGTTAAAATTTAAACAATTTAAAATTGTAAACCTTCTAAAATGAACATTATTGAATGATGCATTCAATTTAAAAACACTTGAAGCTGACAAAATACTTTTTAATCACTTTAAACGATTCATGTCAGCGAAAAAAATTGGTTGTACCGTATCCGTGAAAAGCGAACAAAATAATTTTTAACTCGGTTAATATCTTCTGTTCTCTATTCGAATTTTAAAATGTACACTAGGTTTTATATGGACGAAAAAATTATGGCGAATTTTTTATATTTACTTTTTTGATAACAAACAATATGTAATATAAAATAATGTAGATAATAATAAAGTTTTTTTATAGTTTTTAAAGCGTTTCAGGGCCGTAAATTTGGCCTTTTTAAGCAATTGTTAATCGTTTCACATAAGAAAAACATTTTTTTTTTTTATGAAAATTCTGAAGAAATTTCATGTTCGACATGATACGTATTTTTTTCCAAAAAATGTGCAATTAATAAAATCTAAAAAAACATATTTTTGCACATATTCAAGAAATCATAACTTGACCAAATTTATTTAATGATTTTAATTGTATATCATAGTTTCATACAAACCCTGTAGGTTACTACAAGAAATTTGATGTAATTTTTTCGCTCATAGGAAAAGTTTTTTGAATTTTCTAATCCAAAAATAGAACAGAGCTAATTAACGATATGAAAAGATTTCAAATTTGGTTTTGTTTTACCTTTTTTTGTGATTTTTATTTCATAAAGATGACTGCAACACAACTATAAATTACCTTTTTTAATTACAACAATATTGAAAATATAGATTTAAAACGATTTTTTATTCCATTTCATTTTTAACATAAAATTAAGGGCGTGGAAAAACTGAATAAAAAAATATAAATTTAATAGTACTTAAAAAACAAATTTAAAATTGCTGTTGTATGTCTTTTTGACACCCCTGAGAAAAATGTTTATATTTGCGTTTATTTTTCAATGAAAATTTGATAATATTTCCTGCACTATTTTATTTTGAAAAATAGAGTTGTAGTATATAGTTATTTACAATTATACAATAGAATGATCAAAAATATGCTTATTACAATATTTAAAAACAATTTTTGACGTAGATATTTGAAAAAAGTACATGCACCACTGTTCATAAATGCCTTCCTTTCGGTTCGAAGTTGGGCTTCAAGCAAAGTATCTAATAATAATAATAATAATAACAAAGGTTACAAGGTCCAGAGGAAGAGTGTCCACTAATTACTGCTGAAGAAGTGAAGAAAGTTATCGCTAGAACTAAGAACTTTTCAGCGCCAGGGCCAGATAAAATCAACAACTTTTGGTGGAAGAAGTTTACTTCTACGCACCAACATCTAGCTCGTATATTTACTACTTTCTTAAACGGAGAACAACCCGTCCCGCAGTGGCTAGTGGAAGGACGCACGGTATTGATTCCTAAGACCGGAGATTTGTCAAGTCCAAAGAACTACAGGCCCATAGCTTGTTTAAACACCAGCTACAAGCTATTCACTGGGATCCTCAAAGAGAGGATATTAACATTTATCGAGCCGGTATGGAGTGCAATAGTTGAACAACGTGGATGCAAGAGAGGTCTGGCAGGTTGCAGGGAGAACCAGTTAATAGACAGGTGTATCACCCAGGACTCGATCAGGTATCGACGCAATCTGTCCATGGCTTGGATTGACTACCGTAAGGCATTCGATAACACGAACCATGAGCTACTTATTAAGCTCATTGAATGCATGGAGGTGCATCCAAAAATAGTGAGATGCATAAAAGAGCTTATGCTCTTGTGGCGGACAAGATTTGTCATAACATCTGACAAAAGACAAGTGACTACAAGCTATATCACATATAAGAGGGGAGTCTTCCAAGGAGACTCTCTAAGTCCGATACTTTTCTGCATCTCCCTCTTGCCTCTATCTATTGTGCTCCGAGGCAAAAGCTCTGGATACCTATGTGGCCCGCCGAACAAAAGAGAATATAAGGTCAACCACCTTTTATACATGGACGACCTTAAACTCTTTGCTTCCTCGAAAGAGGACCTTAACATCCTTGTGGAGGCGGTAAATAGGTACTCTAAAGCGATTGGCATGAGCTTCGGACTGGACAAGTGTGCCTGCGTCCACCTACACCAAGGAAGACTAGAAACTACATCATCGGGTCACGATCAGGATGTTCAACTCATCGGCGGAAATACCATTCAACATATCTTGGAATACCGCAAGCGGAAACCCATGATGTGCTTGCGTTAAAAACGGCCCTTGGAAAAAGGTATCGCCAAATTCTCAGAAAAATTTGGGCTTCCGAATTATCTGGAAAGAATAAGATCCAGGCGACCAATATGCTGGCCGTTCCTATACTGCTCTACACGTTTGGTGCAGTAAAATGGAACGTCGATGAGTTGAAGCAACTTGACCGAAGCACACGCAAGATGATGACAATCCATCGAAGTCATCATCCTAGATCTTCCGTACCTCGAATATACCTCCCTCGAGATAAAGGGGGTAGAGGCTTGCTGAGCTTAGAGTGTCTTCATCGCAGAACGGTTCTGGCTACAGCCTGCTCAGTTCTAAACAGCACAGATTTTCTTATGCGACTAGTGTATCAACATGAAGTCGTCAATGCTGCGGCGTTTCTATATCGTGCCGCAGATAGGGCCGCAGAGGAGCTTGGCCCCCCATTTTATTCCAGCGACACTACACATGGCCTAACATCACTAACACCTTTGGTGCTCAAAAGCCGTGTACAGGAAGCAGAACATACGCTTCTACTAAGAGAACATGCTGACAAGCCCCTTCATGGTAAATTCTACGGCATTATACGTAGAGAAGAGCTCTCGATGGGTCTGTCCAACATGTTTCTCAAGTCTGCTGGATTAAAATCGGAGACTGAGGGATTTCTTTTTGCCTGTCAAGATGGCGTTATAGACACCTTAGTTTACCGCGAGCGCATAATGAATATACCTGTAGGCGATACCAACTGCCGAGCGTGCAAGCAAGAGCCAGAAACACTTGGACATGTTCTCAGTGGATGCTCAAAATATGCACGATACGGGTACATAAAGAGACACAATGCAGCTCTAAAAGTGTTATATTACGATCTGAGGTACTTCTATGGTGTTGATGTATTGCCCGTCTTGCCATACGCCCAGGGGGAACTCGAGTCCATTGTGGAGAATGATCAGATTAAGATCTACTGGAATTTCTCATTCTCGACCACTCAACGTATCAGTGCTACGAAGCCTGATATTGTCCTCCAAGACCTGAAGAACAAGATCATTTACGTGATTGAATTCTCTGCACCAGCCGATGGTAATATCACGGCAAAGGAGGAAGAAAAACGGGCGAAATATCAAGCACTTCTTTTCCAGCTGAGCAGGCTCTACCAAGGCTTCAAAGTCCATCTTGTAGTTTTCATAATCGGCTGTCTTGGAGGTATGAAAGCTTCATTTATTAGCCAACTCAACAAGATTCCGGCTTGCCAGCGTCAGGCTCATTCCATCGCGAACCGGATGCAAAAGGCTGTTCTTCTGGGATCACTTCATCTGGTCCGTCAACACTGTTCCTCATAACATTCTAAAAAGATTGGTAGCTCTAAAAAAGTATCCAGAGGTGAAACTTCATCTCCAACTGTCCCGTCTGCCGCGTAAGATCATCCGCGGCTAGAGAACTGACTCGAAGGAACAGTGTTGCCCGATGTTATCTCGCGTAAATTTCCCGCTCTTGCTTACCTTCTAGGACAGAAGGAGCAGAAGCGGATGACGTACACGTTCCAGTTGCGTCGGGATTGGTTGCTTTTAAAGAACCATGATCGTAGCTTCCGGAGCCTACAACTTCTCTTAATAATAATAATAAATCTGTATTATGTTCCAAGAAATATGTAAATTAGATTGCAGATGGAGATTAGAGACGAGAGGACATAAGGCCGAGTTTCAGCTGAGCAGCTTTACAATCTAACTTTAAATTATTTATAACTTTAAATGCTTACGTGTAAAGTATTTCCTTGAATATTGAAGAATTAACAAAAGTGGATTTCGTAGTTTTTTCTTCTTTACTCTTCATTCATAGTTTCTTTCATTTTATAGCTTACAGCTGATTTTTCAGACTTTTATTAATCTTTGTCGCGCATTATTGGTGATTTACGTTTAATGAAAAGTATATTTTTAGTCTTTGAACTATTGTAACTGAACAGAGATTTATTTTTGTATTTTCTACGAATAAACTGTATACTGATTTGGTTGTGTGAATGGTTGTCTGATTTGTCAGATTTATGAGAGAATATCTCAATATATACATAAAAAAGAGATGTGACGTCAACAATATATGCTAAAAATGTTTTATGTAATGTAGTTTTGTAACATTACAAAAACCGTTATTTCCAAGTGATACATACAATTACGCTGTGCATATTTTAGACTTTAAATTGATGTCTGACTAATGCCTGGCTATATCAGTTTAAAAAAAAAATGGTTGCCTCTTGATACTTTGGGGATCATAACATTTAAATGAAAAATGATATTTAAAATATTTACAATCCAACTTGGTGTAGCCACGCGTAAAATTTTAATTATATATGTATCTATTTTTAATGAAACCGTAAAATATTCGTTTTTTTATAAGTTTAGAATTTGAAACGAAAATGATGCACTTCATCTCCTGGTTACATTTTCTTGTTAACATTTTTTAGTGATGATTAGTTAAAAATTATCCTGTTCACATTACACTTTTAAAGAATGGTCAACTTTGATACTTTATGTTTTACGTATATTATATCAAATAAACGAAACGATGTGCATAGAAAGCCAGTTCCCGGTCAGTTCCACGTTATTTAAATTTTCATATTCAAATCTTCAAAACTAAACAATTTTGTAGTTTGAAATATAAAAAAATCTCTAAATTAATAAATCTAATGCAGAACAATAATTTTAAATTTAAAACGTTTAAAATTAAAAATTCAACATTTAACCATTTCAATCACAAGCGATCAATATTGTATAAAATCGAGGTTTTCGAAATTATACAAACTGCAAATCAAAAACATTTAAAATGGTAAAGTTCCAAAATAGAAGCCATGAAAATTGTATAATTCTTATTTGGAAGACTTAAAACAAATTGAACATTTTCAATCAAAGTTTATTCAAAATTAAAACATTCAGAATTGAACAATTTTACACTTAGGGCACTCAAAATTCGACACATTGAAAAAGAACTACGGAAAGTTATTAAACTTACAGTTTGAAATTGTACAAGATTGACCGATTAGAATTGTCTGATTTATAAATTTTCCATATTGTATTATTCAATCTTGAAGGTTTTCAATTGAATTATTATTTAACCATTAAGACTTTTAATTATTGGAAAATTTTGAACAATATAAATTGTAAGCCAGGCAGTTTTTGAAGTTAAAAATTTTTTAACAGTATTAAACAGCCCTTAATTTCTAATCCTGAAACTTTGGCGATTAATTTTTTTTTAATTCGTTGAAACGCTTAAATCTAAAATTATTAAGCACTTTCGATTCAAAGTTCTTCTCTTGCAAATGCTTCTTTCGAATTACTCAATATTGGAGATTT
>CAKNYM010046320.1:0-39401 GCA_932195095.1 Andricus curvator
TGACCTTGCCCTGACCTTTCCAGGTCAAATTTTCGATTTGTCAAGGTCATATCTGGACGTAAAATTTTCCGCTCTCTCAGTTCCCGGGGTCAAAAATAGAGGTTCCCATTAAAAAAAATCAATTTGACCTTGAAATGACCGTGAAGGTCATGGTCAAGATAAAAATAAAGGTCACCATTGAATTCCTTGTTGAAAATTCCTTCAAGAATGACCTTGACCGCCCTGAAACATATCTTACCTGAGGAAATATTTAGCCGTCCCGGGACTTTTTGGACACCCTGTATATAACTTCCTAATCTTGTATTCCATGTTTAAGTTTTTCACTTTAGAAGTATTAATTTTTCATTGCTACTATTCAAGTTGTTTAGCTCCAAATTTTTATTTTACAAATATATTATGAGAAATACATATTATGCTCTTATTTCATTAGGAAATTGCAATATTAAATTTTTTTTCTCGTATGTATACCATGTTTTTTTTTCAAAATGGTTTGACGTCTAACTTCAGCCAGAAGTTGTAATAACATTATTCAACTTCATAGCAAGATATAATTAAAATCATCCATAAGGTAATAACTATTCCTTTTTGAGAAAATACAACTCCAACTTTTCATAAAACTTAATATTAGTAATTTGATATGTTGAAAAAGAAAATTCGTAATATTACATCGACCTAACCAATTTCTCCGTTCATGTTATTATCAGCCCTGCTAAAAATTCCGGACAAATTCCGGATTCGGAAATTTGTCCGAAATTGTCCCAAAAGTGATCCGGTTTTTGTCTTCCGGATTCTATCCGGTCGTGTCCGAAATTTGTCCGGACGAAGGAGCACGGAAATGAATCCGAATATCATCCGGTAGAATCCGAAAGTTGTACGGTCTGACGGATTCGATCATTCCGGGTTAGAACCGGTTGAGTCCGTATTTTCTACGGTCTGGCGGATGCTATCAATCCGGATTGTGTCCGGGACGTCATCCGGATTCTATCCCGGTGTATTTGAAAATTATCCCGATGAAGTAGCATGAAAAAAATAATAAATCTGATATTTTCCGGTAGAATCCGAAAGTTGTACGGTCTGACAGATTCGATCAATCCGGATTGTATCCGATCATGTCCGTTTTTATGCGGTCTGACGGACCGCATAAATGTTATATAACGACGTTACATAAGCAGTTTACACACGAGAAATACATTCTTCATTTATTTAACGCACACGAAACCTATTTCTATAGCTTAACTTAACACTACTACATATATAACGCACTTCACTAACGCAGAATATCGCACGCTGAGTGTATCGGTCGAAACGGTCCTTATATACTAATCAAGAAAAGTTTTAGCGCTTCTGAGAAACGACCAGTACCGGGCCGAAAATCTTTGGTGCCCCGAGTCATATTTAATTTTTTAATTGCGGAATTCGAAACTTATCCGAAATTTTTAGCAGGGTTATGTATATGGTCAGGCGGATGCGATTAATCCGAATTGTGTCCGATCAAGTCCGTCTTTTGAACGGTCTGCCGGATGCGATAAATCCGGATTGTGTCCGGTCGAGTCCGTGTTTTGTACGGTCTGAAGGACGTGATCAATCCGGATTGTGTCCGGTCATGTCCGTGTTTTGTACGGTTTGTCAGATGTGATGAATCCGGATTGTATCCGGTCGAGTTCGTGTTTTGTATGGTCTGAAGGACGCGATCAATCCGGATTGTGTCTGGTCATGTCCGTGTTTTGTACGGTTTGTCGGATGTGATGAATCCGGATTGTGTCCGGTCATGACCGTGTATTATATGGTCTGGCATATGCGATTAGTCCGATTTGTGCCTGGTCGTGTTCGGCCATTAATGACAACTAAAACCTGCGGATTAATTTCGGATAGAATCGGACTATTTTCGGAGTTGGTGTTTTCGATCGGAATATTTCGGATTTAATCGGACGTTTTTCCATTTTCACTTGCATTTCACCAAATTACAACTTAAACCTGCGGATCAATTTTGAATAGAGCGGGACTGTTTCCGGAGTCGATGTTTTGGACCGGACGAATATTGGATTTAAGTGGACGATTTTCCGTTTTCACTTTAATTTCACCGAATGACAACTAAAACCTGCGGATTAATTTCGGATAGAATCGGACTATTTTCGGAGTTGATGTTTTAGACTGGACAGATTTTGGATTTAATCGAACGCTTTTTCGTTTTCACTTGAATTTCACTAAATTACAACTTAAACCTGCGGATAAATTTTGAATAGAATCGGACTGTTTCCGGATTCGATGTTTTCGACAGGACGAATATCAGATTCAAGCGGACGATTTTCCGTTTTCACTTTAGTTTCGCCGAATGACAACTAAAACCTGCGGATAAATTTGGGATAGATTCGGACTGTTTCCAGAGTCGATGTTTTTGACCAGACGAATATCAGATTCAAGCGGACGATTTTCCGTGTTCACTTCAATTTCACCGAATGACAACTAAAACGTGCGTATTAATTTCGGATAGAATCGGACTATTTCCGGAGTTGATGTTTCAGACCGGACAGATTTCGGATTTAATCGGACGATTTTCCGTTTTCACTTTAATTTCACCGAATGACAACTTAAACCTGCGGATTAATTTCGAATAGAATCGGAATATTTCCGGAGTCAATTTTTTTTGATCGGAAGGATTTCGCATTTAAGCGGACGATTTTCCGGTTTTACTTTAATAAAAATAATTTCAGCTACTGAGTTCCGGACTAATTTCGGATCAAGTTGGACTCTTTCGGGAGTGAAAGTTTACGTTCAGATAAATTTTGGATTAGACCGGACTATTTTCCGTTTTTAGTTCAACGCAAATAATTTCAGGTTTTGAATTCTGGACTAATTTCGGATCAAATCGGACTCTTTTCGGAGTCGAAATTTATGGTCCGGACAGACTCCGGACATAATCAGAAAAATTTCTGACTGTTTTCGTACAGTTTTCGGATTAGATCGGACATATTTCGGAAAAAATCGTGAATCGGATTGATTTCAGATAAATTCGGACCAATTTCGGAATCCAAAATTTTTAGCAGGGAGAGTTTGTGTTACCTGGATATTTACAGAGGCGGACGCCATGCCATAGAAAACGAGATTAAGACCATGTCATTCTCAAAAATAATATTTTTTTAGGTACTCAAAAAAAGAGTTGTGGTTAAAGTTACTAGGCGCGTCTCGTTAAAAAAATTGCAATAATTTTTATCAAAATTTGTGGCTAATATGACTTGCTAATTCTGGTTAAAACTATTCCGGATCAGTTTTCTGGTATGTTTTGGCGGTTTCCAGATTTCTTGTCTAATGTCGTGTTGCTGGACATGTTATATGTAATATCTTCATGTTTCCTCACTACTGCTTAAGTGCTTAAAAGCTTTGGTAAAGTGATACAGTCCAACCTGGATTTAGCGAACCTTGATTCAGCGTTTCCGAGAATTGTCGCTGTGCAGCGGGGATGCGTGAGAGGACCTGCGGGGGGGGGGGGGGGTGTGTTTAGTCAGGAATGACAAAACAGAGCGAGAAACAGGAGAGAGACAAAACAAGAGAGAGACAAAATAGTTCTGAGAGCCTGGATTGAACGCTGCCGTCAGTCCCAAAACCGACGCTAAATCCAGGTTTGACTGTACTTATAATAAAGTGCGCAGACTTTTCACATATCAACTAATTTTTTGCCGCGACAAAGTAATTTAAGTGCAATATTAAAATAAAATTTTATAGAATTTGATTTATTTTCATGTTGATTGTGTCCCAAAGAGAATAGTCTTAACTGATCTTAACGAAGATTTGCAAATATCGATCAAATCGATGTTATTTCCGAGGAGGCTAGTGATTTTAATGAAGTAATGAATGTATTAAAAATCGATATTCGAAAATCGATGGTTACCAGAATATCTGGTTAGGCTTGTCAGAACATCTGGCTAGATTGACCAAAAAAACTGGTTGTATTAACCAGAATGTTCTGTTCCTAAACGACAAGAAAACTGTCTGGTAAAAAATTCTGGCTATTATATACTTACTTGAAATTGTTGGGAAATTTACTAGAAAGAATAGTTACAATTACCAGAAAATGATCAACTAGAATGTCTAATACTTTTAACAAGAACTAATAGTAAGGCCATATTGAGAAAACTTTTTTGGTTAGGATACCAGAATTCTAGAGTTTTTGAACAGATTATTGTTGAGTGGTTCGATTTTAAAAAGATAGGAACATGCAAACGTTCCTTCGTACCTTTCATTCAATTTCTAAAATTATCAACTCAATATTTTATTCCTTGTGGACATGAGTTGCTGCAAAAAAATGTCGGTAAGGTAGGAGTTGAGTAAGCATGACATAGCCCTAAGATCCGAATTTTCGAATTCAAAACTAAAAGTAAAAAGTGTCCTGATTTTTAAGGACTTGGAGGAAATCCAGCGATACTAGACATGGGAGGACCAATTGTGCATCCAGATTTTGCTGCCGTTCCTTATAATCTTGATACTATTGTCTCTCGTACTGATGGTCGCAAAAAAGGATTTATTATTGGAGCTGCTCAGGGACCTTCGTCTTATCCTTTTGGATTGTCCGAAGTATGACAAATTGAATCATAAAATTCTAAAATACCAAATTATGCAATTATTCTAAATAATGCAATTCTCACTTGGAAGTTTCTAGAAATAAATCATTTTTAAAGTAAAATTTGTGCAAAGCTGAAAACGTACAAGTGAGAACACTAGAAATAGGGTTATCCACTGATTTGTTCTATGTTTTTGGATGCAAAACTATAATTGCCTCTGAAATCACTAATAATAAGAGTACAATTGAAAAAAGGCTTATTCCGAATTTTTATTTAAAAAAGAAAAAATGAATACCCTTTTCAAGCTTGTACTTCCGTCGCGCCGTTCTACCACCTACTAGATGTTACGTCATGTGCTTTCAATATTTTCTAAACAAGCTGGAGGTTCATGCTTTTTCTTTAAAAAATTGAGACAAAACAAATGCTAGGACTGTTTTTTTGAGCCTAAATGTACAAATTCCACTGTCTAATATCCAAAAACGTATTCTTATGTATATCGGTGAGGTACGGAAAAAAGTCATAAAACTTTCCGGCGTGACATGTGCCCACATGAGCTCTTCAAAATGAACAGTAAAAGTATATTGTGGCTAAAATCTTGTCAACTCTTGCAACGTTTACAAAAAGATTTATTTTTAATAAAGAAATATAAAATATGCTTTATTTTGTAGCACATTTATTCCATGCTGTTACTGCAAAACGGCCTAATTTTAATACTTTTTGCATGCTACACCACAAGGAAAGTTCATGTTTCAGGTTAGAAAACCAACTGTCGATTTTACGTAAAAAGTATTGAAATTATCCATTTTTTCAAATTTGTGGTCATGTAAATAAAAAAATTAATCATAAGTAAGTTCTTAATTTTCAGTTAGAATATACAACATGCACTGAAATATTTATTTTAGATTTTGGGGGAACACTAAAAGCAAGGTAGAAACTGGAGCATTTCGCGAAAAAAAAATCACCAAGCATAATTATATTCACTTTTAGTAAATTATCTGAACTGGCTTTAAGGTATCCCGCCATACTAATACTTCATATAATAAATTCTTTTAGACTAAAAATGTTGATGATTAAATATTTTTATTCTTCTTTTGTCAAACTGACACATGTATTTTCCTCGTTTTTAAAAGCATATGACGTCACACCACGTGTTTTGCGCTATGTGGGTGCTACAACCTTCGAAACAAGGTTTCAATTTCAGATTTAAATTTTTCGGGAGTCAAAGTTTATAAAAAACTTGAGTTCAGGCAAGAAAAAATGTGTGGATGATTCTACTAATTTTAACTGCATACGGATTATACGGATAAAAGCGGAATACTTTCCGATTGCAATTTGTAATGAAAAAGATTCAATATTCAACAAAGATTAGTTTGTTACAGCTGAATCAATTTACAGTAATGAAAATAATATTTGTTATATTAGAAATTAATTGAATAATAATTTATTTTACAACCTAAATTTACAAATACTCCAGGATGAATTTCAGGATAGATGTTATATTTTGCAGATCGTTGTGAACGTTGTTTTGAATTCTCCTGCATCATACCCAGGATCGATTGCTTCGCTTTCAAACGAAAAGAATGACAACTATTATTTGGAACGATTGCCCGGAAATGAAACAGGGACAACTTTTGTAGGAAATGTGCTTGTTAGTGAAGGCGAACCCGGAAAAGTTTTGAAAGTTCATGTTAAAAAGCGCATCGGCAATATATCGGCTTTTCCAGAAAACATACAGCAGGTTTTAGCGAAACGATACAAAGGCAAACTTGTTGGTGAGTTACAATATGACCAGAAACTATTGAAATTTCTCATCTTAAATAGTTTAGAATGTAAAACAAGATTTTATTTTATTTTAGAAGTGTACTTTTCACGAACATTATATGAACTAACTCGGTTATGAGACGTGAAGCCTCTCTCCCTAATTCAAACATTATTCGCATCTTACTATTACTACTACTTGTACATGTAATGTATATTCTAGGTTGGATCACGAAATTTTTTTTTTACAATATTTTTAATGAAAGAAAAATGGTTTGGAATTCACCAAACATATTTTTGTGATCCAGAATTTGCTGTCTTAAATGTTTCTTAACTTCTGCTAAAATTTCAAATTTCCTTGGCAGCTTGTTTCGTTGAGCTCTTTCATGGTTATTTTCGAAGTTAAGCTAATAACGTCAGCTTAAAATATTAATACATTAAATATTTAGTGACGAGGAATATGATCATAGTGAAATTCGTAAGCATAAAAAAATAAGTAGTTTTCCGTTAGCTTTGAATAAATAAAAAATTTTGGTTTTTTGCCTTAACAGAAATAGATTTTCACTTGTATTAAATTCACGGGGGTGAAGCAACCTTACAAACTTCTGGTATTATATGAGCTGACGACATGCCAGACAAACTAGTATTTTTTCTAGTTGTTTCTAGGCTTTTATGTTTTCTGATCATCAAAATTTTGAAAAATCAATAGCTACGAAGAGTAAAGTCAAGATATCGAGGAAATAATGTTTAAAAGCTTTTTCATTAGTAAATCTTATTCACAACAGGCTTGGGTGGAGCATTCCTTTCGAAACGTGGGAAAGTGCACCAACATGTGTTAGAATCAGGAACCGGGAAATTTCGTTTCCTCTTTTACAACATGTCTGCCCCTATAATCTCAGCTGGAGTTATCTTATCTGCTGAAACGGTAAGATTTAGAGCATTTTCGTTTTTGAAGAAATGTTCATAATACCTTTACTAATTTACATTCACCTCTTACCCGATTTCTGCCTTACCTACATTTTTTCGCGAAAACTCACTTCTATCTCGATATCTCATTTCGTGTTAGCATTAGCTCCTGTAAAAGAAGTGTAGGTAATGTAAGAATAGGGTAAGTATGACCTGGCCGTAGGAAATATTAAAGAATCTAATGAACTTTTTTCAGGACTTGCAGTTTTCTCCTACCCACTTTCACGGCTTTTCGGATCATAATGCTGGCGGACATTATCATTATGATGTTACTCCTGATGAAATGGAATATTTAGGCTATTTTACTCCAGCAGAAGTGGTCTCCAGAGTGAAGGCTCAAAGTTCAGATCCCTCTTTAGGTTCTAGGCGTCCAGACGGCCCAGATGTTCATTATTAATCAGACTACAATATACTATTAGAATTATCGGCACTGTTGTCTAGTGGTCAGCACGCTCGCCCCGAAACTTTAGAGGCGGAAGGACGAGATTTCGAGTCTCGGTGAATCCGTATACTGCCATTGCAAGAAGTAGGGTTTTGACGAAAGCTCCAGTCATTTAATAGTGACTGTCCAAAAATGGCATAGCCAGTTATGATTCGATCCGGCGCTATGTCGAACTTAAGTCCGCTGTACTATAAACGGGTTTTACTGCGATTTTCCTTGTGTACTACAAAATATTGTAGGTGAATGCTAGTACAGATATTTTGAAAGACGGGCGCAGCCGCTGGGGTGTAGAATAAGTAGAATATTTTTTCTGGGGGGACACCGATTGACACTAGTGCCGCGGAAAATGTGAATGTGAATAAAAAGATAAATATTGTTAAAGTTGTTTCATTTTATACATGGTATTGCAATTATTTTGAATAATGTAAAACTTAATAACATTTTGTACTTATCATCCAACTAATTTTATTGAATACTTCAAAGAATAAAATATCTAAAAAATATTTCGTATTTTACTTGAACCTATCTATACAAAAAATGGCGACAATATTCATTAATATATGCTGAAATTAAAAAGTAATTCAAAATATCATACTCATCAATTTGCGACTTTATCTTAAAAGTAGTTTTTCTGAATTTGTTGTGCCTGATAATCAAGACGCATCGATTGTCCTGTTGAAGTAACTTTCATGACTTTCTGTGACCTACCAGTACCGAATTATAAGTTGCAAAAAATTGTTTACCTTGTTTGTAAGAGGAAAAATAATTAGTTTGAAATACGAGAAAATGACTTTGAGAAGAAGGTGCTGTAGTTTCATTTTTTTTTCTAAGACATGTCAATTTTTTATAACGCATTCTATCAGTAAAACATCCTCAAGTATTTAAAAGACTTTTACAAAATGATTTTATGGAAAACCTGCTGCAATTTCATTTTTTTTCCTTACGACTTGACAATATTTTTCTATGTTTTTTACTCGCAAAGAGGTTTTAAATAACAGAAAAAATTATCTAGACATTTTCGAAGCCTTTTTCAAATACGAAATGATCTCTGGTGGATCTATTATATTATGCATAGAAAAATATGTCCTTTGAAGAGACTTTTCGGACTAACGAACATTTTCTAAAAAAGTGATATCCATCACGAAAACATAAAAATGATAATGCACGAGTTAATATATTTATTCTGTTGATTTCACTTGTGATTTTTGCATTTATTTTTAAACCTACACCTTTAATTCAAACTTGCTTATTATTTCAATTTTTTCTTATTTCGAACGCTTTCAATTTCAATTTATAAAGTTTTTGCCGCTTCGAACTTGAAATAACTAAAACATTAACACCTAATTTGAAGCGGTATCATTATGAAAAACTGAAATTAAAAATTGCCTTGGGATATAACCATTTTAAACCATTTAAATTTAGACCAGACAACTTTATTCAAAGTAGTCCAGAATGATTCTAGAAAGACTTATTAAGAGACAATCATGGGTCCTGGAAGATCATAACTATCCTAAGGAGTACTAAAGAAGATATTTTAAGATATTTAGGACATCGAAAAAATGCAAGGCATTGATTTTATAAAAAATTTGAAAATGTAGGCTATTGACTGAAAACAGGGTGATATAGGGATCAAATATTGAAAATTGACTTTGAGGACAACATGTGAATATATGGTGCAATAGGGAATATAGGGACTGGACTGTGAGGCCTGTTATTAAATTCAAGGATTGATGATAGCATATATACTTACTCGATCCTCTGCACCTCGAATAAAACGCTCATAGTTTGCAATGGCACTCAAAGGCTGACGTGAATTTGTAGAATTTTCTGGTATTTCACGTCTCACTACACTAGTATCCACAGAACCTGCTGGTTGCCTTTGTCTATTTCTGGCACCAGCACTTGTATTTGGTGATGGCTTTGGGGTGCTAGTTCCAGCAATATTACCAGAAATTGATTCCATTGACATACTCCTTTTATTTGAAGAGGTTTTTGTTGACCTATGAGCTCTAAAAATAATTATTTGGAAATTTAAAAGATGCAAAGCTGGAAAAATGTTGTTTCTATCAAGACATTGGATGTAAAAAAGGATGCAGCATATTTTGTTTCGAGCGCAATGATTTCTCATAATTAAGAAAAATATCTTTATCCGGTGCCTCAATTGTGTATGGAAACAGATTTTTGAAAATACAATAATTTTTTTATATTGTACATAATGTAATTTAAAACATTTGTTTCCAATTACAAATGATTTCTTTGGCTTATATTTAGTTAAAAAAAAATGTGTACTACCAACCATTATCTCCATCGAAATGGACGTTTTCTGAAATGCGAACTGTATCGACAGATCCAACTGATATACTTCTACCAGCACTCCTGAAAGATATTTCTACAAGCACTACTACTGTAAAGGAGAAATACCGTATTCTAAGTTGCTGATAATCTCTTCTTTCAGCTTTACACGATCAAGTTTGTTCATTTCGCTTGGCTTATCTCCACAAATATAGCAGCTTGCCGTTGAATTTGTATCAGAGACTTGACTTCAATAACTTGACTTGGCATTTGATTTCTTGAATCTCTGTTTTTGCCCTTTCCTTTGTTTCCTTGGCGAATATAAATGCTATTGGTATGCATCGTCTGGGAGACCCAGGATGAGGATTGCCCCAAACAACTGTCGTACTTTCACTCACTTTCAGGCATAATGGTACCACTAATATTGTAAACACAGTCGCATCCGATGGATCTTCGTCCGCAAACATCTGAGCATACGTTCCCTGATCTGAAGCTCCATCGCAGCCATATTTTATAAGTAAATCTAAATTACAAGTTTCCACCCTCTTGTCTATAGCAGGAGGTTTTAAATTATTCTTTTTTTGCTTCTGCAATTTGATAATACGAAGTATAGATATCTGCATTTCGCATTTTGGCCTGGAATTGAATGACATTGTATTGATACTTGGATAACTTGGCATCTTCCATTAAAGATAAAGCTTCTACTGGAGAGTAACACTCTACATTATTACCTGCATTTTTAACAGCATCATATAGATCATCACTGGTACCATTTAGACGATATACAATTGCATGAGCTTTTTGTTTTTTCAGTAGTTCTCAATATTTGAAGAAATGCTTCTTGAATCTCGATTACCGAATAAATTTCTTCCATGGTCATCAATCTGCGTCTCTTTGTCGCAGCCGCAATGTCATCAAAGCTTTCCGTACTCAGAATTCTTCCAGGACTTCCTTTCTACTTTGAAAAGTCTACAAAGAAATCTGAGTTAAGCCACTTCCCAAACTTTATTTCAAATTTGCTTTTATTAGAAAAAGGTGGCTTCCACTTTTGATAGAAATGCGTAAGAAAGTGTCTGGTCAAGGATCTGCCAACTGTTTCCAAGCGATCATCACCAAGACTGTATTTCGCTTGCAAATAATTTAGCATCTTTTGTGTGTTTTTAATGCCATTTTCGACTAGAAAATCGAACATTACTCTTTTGGAGACTTTAAAAGACTCCATTTTATGAATATTATTTATTAACAATTAATAAATAAAATTAAACCAATGAAAATAATAAAACAGCTAATAATAATCACATAATAATAATGATAATAATTATAAGATAATAATAATAATCAGTCACTTGACTTAGTCCGTGGCTACGATGAAAAACCGGGTTCACCCGAGAACAAGTTTGAACAAAAAATAAGAAAGCACAAACCTGCGTATGACGAAGCCGAAATAAGCCGAAATGTTTAAAATGCAATTTAAATTTCCCGGTTTTCCCGGCGCCGTCCGGGAAAACTGACCGGCATCCGGCTAAGAACGTAATGGCAAACTGGTCGATTTCCGGCTTCAATACCGGCCGAGACCCGGTCGAGTAATCTGGCCAGAGAAAGGTGAACTTTGAAAGTAAAATTAAGTGAACAAATTATCGCCTGGAGATTGAAGAACAGTTTTAAACATTAATGCTAAAATTTCCTAGCAGTTGCTCAAATCACGTGGTGATTTGAGGTTAGGAAGGAAGAAGGGATAACATGAATATACAGCACTTTATTTTAAAGTATTAAATATCGGCGCATTAAGTTGTTCACTTGTTGTTTCAAACGGAAAAATTAAATCAGATTGATTTTAACTGTAGATCACGGTTTTATTTGCGGATTACTAGACGACGTGAGTATGTACATTCTTGTTCGAGGTGAGAAAACTGAAAATTCTAAGTGTCAACGCAAATACCAGACGTAGGGGCCTGAGACCGCCAGACATGGCGGTTACTTTGAAAGTGTACAGTCTAAAAACTGTCGGAAATTTAAGAAAATTATAAAAAATATTATAAGTTTCTTGTTGATCTTTGCAGAATCGATACCAGTTTCATTTAATAAGTTAAACAGTAAGTCTTGGATCATGTCATGTCTCTTCAAGAATTTGTTATTTCTACAAGAAAAGTATCCTGACGAAAAGGTTATATGATTAGCTAATCAGAGTTAAAATGTCCATGGTGGAACGCATTATAATTTAATCATGATTAAAGCCTCGATTAAAGAATAATCATGATTAGCTGACCATGTATTTAATCAGAGTTGGTGAAATCGGCCCTAAGCCATTTCCCTTTCAGGGTAGGCGTGACACTACCCGATTCGGGTAGTGTTTCTAGGTGGATAGTTTCTTGTAGTAAATAACTACAAGTGTGGGCTCACCACACCCAGGATGGGCCAACAGCACGCAGTATTCTCGCATGGTCACCCATCCAAGTACTAACCGCGCCCAACGCTGCTTAACTTCAGTGATCTGAGGAGAACTGGTTTTTTCAGCGTGGTATGGCCGTAACATTGGTTAAAGAGGTTTCAATATTATATAGTGAACAAAAAAAAATTGTTATAAACAAATTATTTTCTGAAAGAATGTTTTCCATAATTTTACGTTTCTTTATGTTATATTGCAAGAAATTTGGATAAAAACAATATAATGATGAAAAAATTTCTGCTTTAGATTATTATTGTTAATATTATAAACAAATTCAATAAACATATGCATCAATCAGGCATTTTTCGATAGAAAAATTCGTTTTATCGATTTCAATTTTTTTCATGAAGAACTTTATAATAATTTTAGCAAAATTCCTAATTTCTTGATTAATATTATGATTTTTTTAAACAAATTTAGGAAACAAATGGATTTTTCGGGCATTTGTCGACAGAAAAATTCGTTTTTTTCAACGCCAGTCCTTTCAGTTGGGAAATCCATGATAATATCAGCTAAATTCATAATTTTTTGATAAATTTCATAATTTTTGAAACAAATTTAATAAACAAATGCATTATTGGGGCATCTGTCGACGGAAAAAATCTTTTTTTTTCGATGTCAGACTTTTTAATTGGGATCTTCATAATAAATTCAGCAACTTTCATGATTGGTTGATAAATTTGATGATTTTTGTAAACAAATTTAACAAACAAATGCATTATTCGGGCATCTGTAAACGAAGAATTTTTTTTTCGATGTCAGTCTCTTTAACTGGGAACTTCATGATAATTTCAGTAAATTTCCTAATTGGTGGATAAATTTTATATTTTTTAAAAACAAATTTAATAAACAAATGCATTATTCGGGCAATTATCGATCGAAAAATTGTTTTTTTTTTCGATGTTATTTTTTCAAATAGGGAACTTAATGATAATTTCATTAACACTCACACTAAGGTGATGAATTCTATGATCTTTTAAACAAGTTTAATGAATATGTGCATTATTTGGGTATTTGACGACGAAAAATTTTTTTTTCAATCTCAGACCTTTCAGTTTAAGTTGCTCAGAATTTTTCCGTCAACAGATACCACAATAATACATTTGTTTATTAAATTCGTTTGAAAAGACCATACAATTTATCAACTAATTATGATTGTTGCTGAAATTGTCATGAAGTTCCCAGCTGAAAGGACTGGCATTGAAAAAAACGAATTTTTCTCTTGACAAATGCCTGAATAATGAATTTTTGTTTAAAAAAATCATAATATTCATCAGCAAATTATGAGTTTTGCTAAAATTATCAAAAAGTTCTTAATTTAAAAATTGACATCGAAAAAAATCAATTTTTCTATCGAAAAATGCCTGATTAATGCATTTGTTTATTAAATATCTATAATATTAACAATAATAATCAAAAGAAGAAATTTCTTCATCATTATATTGTTTTTATCCGAATTTCTTGCAATATAACTTTAAAAACGTAAAATTATGGAAAATCGTAGAAAAAACTCTTCCAACAAATAATTTGTTGATAAAAATTTTTTGTTTATTATATAATATTGGAACCTCTTTAGCCAATTTTACCCTATAAAACTTAGGCGATTTCAACAATTTTCCTGTTATTGACGATCACCGGGAACGTCAAATAGAAAAAATTGCAATTCTTTTCGTCATATTTGTTTATTTATAAAAAAATTGAAAGCCTAATTTATAAATCGGCCTTGACAATTCTCTCCGAAATTTTATCAGCTTTAAAAAAAACATCCAAATCGGTCCACAGGTTCAGCCGGAATCGTATTTTGAACCAAAAAATTAATTTTTTCCCCACTGCGCACCGGCGCAGTACTAGCCCAGTACTGGCCACCAGTACATATAATCGGCATTTCCCCCAGTACTGGCTGACGGCTGGTCACACGATCGGACTAATACTATGCCGACAGCGTAAATATTTAAAATGTGATAAAATACGTTTAAAAATATTGTTCAGGTGTTCTAATATGGCGAAAAATTATAAATATAACTATCGTGAAAACAATTTCTTCCTACTTTTTTTCAAGAAAAAAGTTATAATTTTCATCTTTATGATGAATTGTAAATGTTAATCAAACGTTACATTTGATGTAATTTTTACTCGTTGTAAAATGCTTTAAAACGCCTGAAAAACAAAACGTTACACGAAAGTTTGGAAAAATTTGTTATTGAAAATTTATTCGAAATTCACGGTAAAAAATCCGTCGACGAAACTTGTAAATGCTCATTAAAAATGGCATTTTATGTTTTTATAAAATGTTGTAAGACGGTCTAAAACGCGAAATAATTCAATATTACAGGAAGAAAAAATGTAATTGATTTAAATCGTTTATTTAAAAAAAATTTTTTCTTCATATTCCCGTTAACAGTTCATTTATTTTACATCTATATGAAGTTGTATAATAATAAAAAAAAATAATTAGAAAAGGAGTTCAAAAATTTTGCTTGAACTTTTTTGAGCTGTGGCTTATGGGGATGGTTCTTTCATTGACTTTGAAATCTGCAGGTGTAGAGTAATGGTTAAAACTACTGACTGCTAGGCGATAGATTTAGGTATAGATGCAGGTTCAAAACCCCGTAGCATTACAAATTTTATTTGTAATATAATTTTTACAAATGTAATATATGTATTCATTCTAAGCAGCACCATTAATATTTTTAGATAAAATACTCGCATTCAATTAATATTTATTTTTTAAATGCCTTCTTTCATATCTTTAGCGTATAGCAATAGTGACTTTTAAAATTAACCAAAAACAAAAACTTTTTTAAAGAATTTTTTAACGAATCAAGCAAGCTCATCGTCTAGAAGTGAAGCATTTATTTTTAGCGCTTCGCGTAAATTTTGGACATTTAGAATTTAGCGTAATCATATATTAAAAAATAATAAAATATTATTGAGAACAAAAATTTAAACGCTACTTTCGAAGATAAGGAGTGTATTCAAAACAATGATAAGTTATCAGACTGAACACAAATTTCTCACGATCTACGTGTATTATTGAATGAAACTGTTACTTACTGATGACATTGAATCTTTTACTTATTCTGTGATAAACGATTATCAGTCGATCGACGATTAGCTTCTGTATTAAGAATATTATTTCAAAACTGATACAATGAAAAGCTATGTAAAAGACTTCGAATAATAGACAGATCAATTTTATTGGGTCTTTACTACAAAAAATTAAAAATCTATATGAGTTAAAAAATTTCAAGAAAGACGATTGGAAATAAAAAAGGTACGTGCCCCCGCACATACCAAGCCTTCATTGGCCCTCTAGGCCCTTCTTTCGGAAATGGCAAAAAAATAAATACAAAATGAAGAAATCTTTTCATGTTCAGAAATAAGATAAATTTCCAGAGAAATTGAAATTATTTCACATCTGAGAATTTATTGAAAATTTGTCTTTTTTATTCCTTCGTCGCTTATAATGTAAGTTGCAGAAAGTACTGCTTGTGAAAAAAGTTTGAAACATAAATCTCAGTATATTTGAGCATAAATATTTCAGATCTATGATTTGACGTCAAAAATTGTCTTTAAAACTGATTAAATCATAATTACAAAAATTTCAATGTCAGATGGACTTCAGTGATAATCTAAAAATGTGATAAAAACAAATACGACATACCTTTCTATGTCGAGATAAGATAAATTTTTTGCTTCCTATATCCACTACGATATGGACTGGACCATTACAGTTCTGAAATTCACGCTCATTGCTTCAATTTGAAAGATTTTCGACACAATGAAAACTAAGAGCCCAAGCTGTCTAAAAGCCGCTTACATATTTGTGGTTACTATTCTTCTTTGCATAAATATATTGGTAAATATTTTCTTTTATATAATGCTTTTTTGAAACCATTTGTAAGTTTTTTCCCCTTGTAATATGAGATTTTGTTAAAAAACTAAGAATCGATTAATAAAGAGAGGTTTTTGGCCAATATGATGTACAGTAAAAAATGTTAAAATATGAAACTCTCAATGCTTTCTAGTTATAAAAATGTTCATGAAAAAGTTGCTAATATTTATATTTTCTAACCTATATTTTTTTGTTATTTTATAATTAGAATGCTCGGAATGTTTTGGAGAATGATGACATGGATATTCAAAATCTACCTTTACACGTTCCTTCTTTAGATGAACTTAGAACTGGTAACTACAAATGTTTGGAATATTCAAAAGCTTTAAAAAGTTTAAATAATTCATATTTTTTCAGTTGCTTTAAATGCGTTTGATTTTTTAAAACAAGCTATTAAATGTTTTCTACTACTTACTTTAAGAAAAAAGTTTTTACTTTGCCAGAGAGAATTTTGAAAATATACAAAATAGTTCTTTGATAATAATGATTCCTTTTATATCATTCTTATATTTTGTAAAATATCAGATCATAATTTTAACAACCATTAATTAAATAATAATCAATTAATTCACGTTATATATTTATTCCCATTTATCTAAAGATGGAGATTTATCTTTAATGTAAATATATTATTGTAGGTAGTCTTAGACGTAATCAGAAAAAATGTTAGAATATAATCAAAAGAATTATTAAACTATAAATATATTATTTTTATAATTAGCATCATGTAAATATTTCCACTCAACGAATATTTTATTTCAGTTTTGACTGAGGAGCTGTCGAAGAACTTCGCTGAGGTTTCAGTAGAAGTCGTCGACTGCCCAGACTTGCAGAAGCCGCCCTTTACTTTAGCAGCTTCTGGTAATTTTTCAATTTAACTCTAAAAAATAAGTATAGGGAAAACCAGTGCGAGGTGGATAGAAAAACTGTTGAAGTCATAAAATCGATAAATGGTGATAAAGTGGAGGATGTATTATATACCAAATTAAAGCTAGAATATTCTTTTCAAATATAGCAATGCCATCACATGAATTATATTACTCGTTTATCCAATATTTTTTACTTTTTTAACACGTTGTAATATTATTCAGATGGTACTGTTTTAGTAGGGGAGTTACATGGCATATTAGTTTTTTTTTACATAAAAAAGCTTCCTTGTTTGTAAAAATAATTATGCGATGCAAAGTTTGTTTTAAAATACGTGTCAGAAGAGTCATTATGAAAAAACAGGTTTGGCGGAAACTCATGGAAAAGTCTTTAGCAGAAATTAAGCACTTACAGCATATTTTGAAATACCTGAAGCAAGAAAATATTACCCAGGTGCGAAATTGGGTCGGCTGCCAGAGATTGACCATCGGCCCAAAGTTGGCCCTGCTTTGGTAACCGATCTACGGTAACCAGAGTTGGGCCGACTAAGGTGTTTTCAGGCTGCCATGGTCCCACCGACATTGGCAACTGACGTCGGCAGCGGGCGAAAAGCCGACTGTCGGCCCAATTCTGGCCCAACGTTGGGCCGACCATCGGATGAACTGTGGCAGATTGGTCGGTACGACTGCAAAAATGCGGTCGGTCCAACTCTGGATACAGCAGTGTGTTAGCCACAAGTCACCTTGATGCACCCGACGGTCGGCCAAACCTTGGCCCGAGTATGAACAGACCGTCGGATAAACTCTCGTTCATTGTTTCAAAAAGACCGTGAAAGTACGGTCGACTCGACTCTGGGCAAGAGATGGCCCGACCATCGGCATAACATTGCATTGTATAAGTCATTATGATGCACCCGACGGTCGGTCAAACTTTGGCCCAAATATGGGCTAGCCGTCGGATATGATAGGGTTTGAAAAAAGTTTGAAGAAATGTTTTAAACAAATCTTTTAAAAAATTTTTTGGATGAGAAATTTTTTAGAACAAACATTTTGGAAAAAAATTGTTTGAAGAAAAATTCTTGAAAAAAATTTGTTGAAAAAAATTAAAACAAAAATGTTGAAAAAAATTGTTGAAAAAAATTTGTTGAAAAAAAATGTGTTAAACAAAAATTCAAGGGTTTCCGCCAGGGGCTACGAAACCCTAAAAATTGTGATCGATTTAAATTATTTATTTAAAATTTTTTAAAATTTATATTGCCGTTAACAGATAATTTATTTGACATCTGCATGATGTCATATAATAATATAAAAATTAATGAGAAAAAAGAGTTAACAAATTGTTTTTCTTAACTGCTTTGAGCTGTAGCTTATGAGGATGGTTTTTTCATTGAGTTTCAATTCTTTAGGTATAGAGTAATGGGTAAGACTCCCGACTGCTAGGCGATAGATTCAGGTATAGGTGTAGGTTCGAAACCCCGTAGCGTTAGAAATTTTATTTGTAATATAATGTTTAAAAATGTAATATATGTATTCATTCTAAGCAGGACCATTAACATTTATAGTCAAAATACTCGCAATCAATTATTATTTATTTTTTGAATACCACATTGTTGTCCAAGGTTGGGCCGACATCATCTTAATAGATGGCCCATATATGGGACCAAATGTCGGGCCGACTTTGAGAAGCCAAAGGCGGTTGACCGTTATCATTTAGCTGGTTGGCCCGACCAGTGGCGCACAAAGTTGGACCGACCGTCCGACGGTTGGCCCGACCGTGGGCCGACGGTCAATTCGCACGTGGGTAGGTGTTAGTAGGTGAAGTATTTTCTTAAACTTCTGGTATCATAAATGGTTTCTATAAACTTTTCAAATATATTGAATCCCACCAAAAACGCCACCGATGCAACAAATCTACCAAGTGCAACTATATGAATCTGCGAAATCAAAGTTGGACAAGTAATTAATAAATCGGTGACGTCCTGGGACGGCAGCATACAATCAAATTCTCTGATTGCTCGATTGGGATGCAGTTGGTGAAGACTGAAACTTGGGGACAAGCACATTAGTCAACCAATACACATATTGATATAAATAAAAACCAATTTATTTCACAATATATAAACGAAGATGCACAAGGTTTGAAGGACAGATGAGCTGAATTTCGGACCAGGATAGGTTAACTCAATTGATACTACAGCTGGAAAGGAAATCAGGTGATTGAACTTTTCCACAGATAAAAGGGGATTGGAAGAAGGAGAAAGAGATAATTATAAAAAACTACCTTGGGACTTACCGCTATTTAATTCAATTGTAAATGATAAATCCAGTTTGAAGGTTCCTGGTGAGTTCCTCTGTACTCGATACGGTTGCCTCCATCCTGGTTAGAAGGGTTGTAAATTTTAGACCTTTACACAGGGATTGGTAGACCTTGGATAATATGAATAGGGCACTGAACTGGCAACTGGAATGGTACTGGATCACTAGAACTCGAACTTCACTCCGAACTTCCGACTTGAAGTAGTACTAACGGACTGGACGATTAAAAGACTAGATTGATGACTAAAAATTACTACTGATAATGATTCTGAGCATACAGATTCTTAAACTGCATCTTTTATACTTTTTATTTGACTACTGTAATCTCTCCTGGAGTTTCCTTTACCGAAGAGGGGATGTTTGTTTTAAGTTTTTGAGGAGTCAACTTTTTTATGTACTGAGGATTCTTAGAGGCGAATACAATCTATTTGGTATCCCCAATTTGTGAGCGATATCCTTCTTTCCTTGTTCCGATGGGTACAGATAATTAAGTTTGTGGTTGATTGTGTTCCGATGAGTCATACGTTTGATGATAATTCAACTATCGCGCTCACATATTTTTATGCGTGTATACATTTGATTAGGTAGTCACTTATCACGTGACATGACCAAAACACTTGGCCAACTTTTAGTTTAAAAATTCATCTAGTTGTACTTGGCAGTTTCTTTGCATCGCAGATGTTTTTGGTATGATTTAATTTTTTGCTGTAATTGAAAAAATAAGATAGGTTCACACCAATCGGTACCAAACAGTTTGATAGATTAGGATGTAGAGGTGAGCACAGGTCGAAAATATGTCGTTTTTATGTTTTGTTGTTGTTTTAATATCATAGTGTACAAGAATGATACTACCAAACCTCAAAAAAGTTGTAGATGCGTTTCAAAATGATCGACGGCACCGAGCACCTGGAAATGGGTCGGCGAACAGTGCCGATCACTCTAGAGTTCGGTGTACTGAAAATAATTGAGATGAAAACACGACGACGAAACGGCTAAAAGTCTTCATTGAGTAGACGAGTCAACTCATGGATGACTTGCTAGACTCCTACGATGCCAGCACATCCCTGTTCACGGAGGCTTTATGGCGCGTATGCACACTCTGTGGTGCCAGAAACACCCAGAGCTTCAGCACGTTTCGCATTAGTCATTGTGAAATCAAAGTGCCTACCTCTTGAAAAATGGATATGTACGCGGAGCGCTTCCCCAACCGCTGCTTGAACAAGCTGCAGACGAAGATGAGGAAGCAACATTAAGATCAACCGCAGAAAGCATTCACATTCTGAGAGATGATCACGATTTCAGGACAAGGAGGAACATTGACATGCAGGTTCCTCCTAAGCCCCAAGATCTGGCTGAAATGGATGCCTCCCTTCGTGAGGATATCTCGCAGGGGTTCAACTTGTGGACCATCAATTGCTCAGTTTATGGTGCTGCAAGAGCTTTGGCTGATTCAAATCGAAAGCTAAAACGGACGATGGATCAAAAGACCAAAAAACGCTTGCATCAACTGAACCAGAAGATTAGATGGACAAGGCGGAATGCGTCCCGTATTCAGCGTGTGATTAACTACATAACATCTGGTAGACCGTTCATTGAAAGAGTTCGAAAGTTCACCCAGGAACTGAGGATCTACAATCACAAACTGAACAAGTAAAATCTGCTGACAATCAAGCAGCATATTGTTGACAAGATACGGATATTATCTGCCGCAAGGAGGAGAATGCAGAAGAGGTAGAGATGTATCAGGGAGAATCAACAGTTTCTCGCTAATCCGTCGCACATCTTCAGCGACCTCCCTGTTTCTGTAAAAAATCCACCCAAGCCCAACGAGGTAAAGACTTTTTGGAGAGAGTTATACAAGATCCCGAAAACACTAGAGTTGAAAGAAGATACTAATAATATCATCCGCTTCAAGATGTTTTGCGACAACCTGATAACATCTGAAAAGGAATGTCTATTAATCACTGTCGAAGAGGGGAAAAAAGCACTCAGGAACACGAAGAAACTTTCCGTTGCAGGACCAGATGGTATCATGAACTTCTGGTGGAAGAAGGTTACTTCTACACACCAACATTTTGTCCGCATATTCGCTCTTGTTTAGACGGACAATGCTCCTACCGAAAAAAGGCAATTTCACTCACTAAGCTGTTGTAATAAATAATTAAAATAGTGACGTTAATTGAAAGTTAGAATTATATTACGCTATTTCCTTTTTTGCATTATTATAAGTGAAGAAATGCCAACTTCGTAGCGCAAATTTGGAATGAGTAACCTAAATTTAATTTCAGGGTTAATAATTTTCAAAATATATTTAACCTTAAAAGTAACCATCAGAATATTACTCGAAAGTCAATAATTTCGGAATAACTCGTCTAATTCAAGGCATGCAATAGAATAGAATAATGTAAACTTCTGTCGAACTTTTTACTTAAAATTTCCATTATAAATAGTTAATTTAAAAATATTTTGGGGACATAGCGTACTATAATTCTGAGAAAAAATGAATTTTTTGAATCACATATTAAGCCATGTCTAAAACCAATTTTCCACATCAGCTAAAACACATTTATGCTAATACTAAAATTTTTGTTAATATGTTCTTGATCACGCATTATTTTTGACCGATAAACTTATTTTGTCATTTAACGACATCTTAATAGAGTGTAATATGGCTTAGGCCGACGATATGTGTGATTTACCGCGGTTCTACTGGAATTTTCCAGTTAAAAATTAAAAGTAGATAAAATACACCACGGTCTCACTATTTGAACCCGCGATCGCACGCGTTATATGAATTCCTAGAATTGCTGGGTCCCGCAGTTTCTCAGGGGGCAGGGCGAGAGACGGTTGCGACTCCGCCTCTGAAGGAACGCATGCACTAAGCCACTACTACTCATTCAAGTAGATTGCGCAATATTATGGAAACGGTTCGTGCGGCCCTGACTTTTTACGTTTCGCTGTACGCGCTATATGAACAAGGCTATTTTCAGGCAACCCCCGAGATTGTTCATCTATCGAGACTCTGGTGTACCCTTATTTTTCAGGACTTGGAGGAAATCCAGCGATACTAGACATCGGGCGACCAAGAGGAGGATTTATACCGCGTGCTCGTCTAGAGAGGAGAAGTTATAATCTTGGAACTGTTGCTTCTCGTATTGGTGTTGGTGATAAAAGATTTATCATTGGAGCTGCCCAAGGACCTCAGAATTATTCTTACCGACAGAGCGAAGTATGATTAATTGACCCATCAAATCTCAAAATATAAAACTATGCTATTGTTGCAAATAATGCTATTCTCACTTGAAATTGATCGGAAATAAGGCGTTCCTAAAGTAAAGGATTTTCATATATGAATACGTGCAATGGAATTAAAAAACTAGAAATTAATTTTAATTGCTTCTGGATTATGCAGTTAAAAGCAGAATACTTTTTAACTTTAAGTAATCGTGACGCCAATTTTTCTCTTTTAATCTGAGTTAATTGAATGCCATTTGAGACTGTAAAATGCTAAAGATAAATGGGTTTATAATTGAATGTTACTTCTCACATATTTTTCTTCCTCATACAGAAGCTTTGTAGTCATAAAAATTACAAATATTTTTAAATTTTTTGTTAACACGATAACTTTTGACGGTTGCAGATAAGTTTATGATATTTGCAGTGCTTATTTTCAGGACTAGTATCTTGCAATTGACTAGCGAATTACTACACATATTCACTAAAGTTTGTTAACAATTTTATAATATTGAAAGAATAGGTTTTTCATAGTATATATTTTTCATTAGCATAAGTCAAAGTAGTTGCAAGAACATAAACAACTCCGCAATTCGAGTCGATTCCATAGACCTATAATATTAATATATTTTATTGAATGATAAGGAAGTTATGGAGTCGAGACTTGAAAAATCATTAATGCTTCCTCTATGAGGAAGCAAATATATTTGCTAATTAATCATAATGAGGAAGCAAAGTGGTCATCGAATGAGCACTATAGAATTATAAATACAAACAGAGTAGAAACAGCCGCGATCGAATGCACGGCTAGTATAACAATTTTTTTGTGTCTGGTCGTCAAACTTTTTCGACAAATATTCAGGCTGAAGGGCAGAACCCTTCTGCCTTTTCCAGCTCCAGTTACGAAGTTTGCTAGATTTAAGCTATTTGTCCTAAAAATCTGGATGTCTAGGTACGGCCTGACAATATATATATATAAATTTCAACCAAGTATCACGATTGTTAGGACTGTCACGATGATAAATATAACAATTTTTTTTTGCATTAGCATTAAATTAAATAATCATTTATTTTACACTAGAGCCGCGGTATAAGGAGCCTCGGTGTTAGGCCTTTCGTAGAATTTCGCTCGGCCGCAATTGCTGATGAGAGGGTCCAAAAGGCGGAGAGAGGCGCGCTGTGAGCTCAGAGGAGTGGCAGGAAATGGTTCACATGGCCCTGACTGTTTGGGTATCGAGAGAGATTTAATTTGAACTAAGGTCATTGTAGGCAATGTCCAAAGCCCTCCTTCTACCGCAGATCCAGTGTAGTTAAATGTACAAATATACGCCAGGAGGAAATTTAGGACAAATTTTACATGTTGCAGTTGGTCGTTAACGTTGTTTTGAATTCTCCTGCATCATACCCGGGATCGATTGCTGCTGTTGCCGATGAGAAAAATAATAAACATTATCTAGACCGACTTCCCGGAAATGAAACAAGGATATCTTTTCTAGGAAATGTATTTATTAGTGAAGGCAAGCCAGGAAAAGTTTTACAAGTTCATGTCAGAAAACGTATAGGCAAGATATTGGCTTTGTCAGAAAACATTCAGAAGGCCTTAGCCAAACACTACCCAGACAAACTAGTTGGTGAGTTACAATATTGTCACAAAATACAAACATATTTATATCTGATAGCGCAAACCATGTAAAATATAGTTTTCTACTAGTTAAAATATGTACTTCATATGAGTATTATATATATTGAAACAAAATATTGTTATCTGGAAAAATGCGGGATTTTAGCTTTAACCACGTCACACGACCGTGAGATAGGTGGTTACATTTTGCGATGGACTTAGTACGAAGCTTCTGCAAAATTCTCATGCACCCTGAGGACACGGAGCGACCCGAAGACCACCGCCTTCTGCATTTTCCCCACAAGTGTCTTAACATTTCGTTGTCACGCAGGGATGCTTTTCAGGCTATTAACCAGTGGAAGTTTGGCGCCTTCAAGCGCACCTATTTCTCCTGTGCTATCTTTATTCGGGCCGTTAGGAGGGATTACTCGAGATGAATAATGTTTAATGCATTTTGCTAACCTCTGATATTGAAATCAAGGTCAAATGTTTCGTCCATGTGCATAACCTTTTGTGACCCGATATTGAGGGATCTTAAGCTCGTCCTTCGTCCTTGGAACCGCTCTAAATGAATAGAGACGGCAAGCATGTTCATTGTAGATACTTTGTTCCTCGGCGACAGTTCGGAGGATGGAATCTGACGGATAAGATGTTTGTATCTGCATCGGAGAGTATCTTTTATAAATGGTGCGTCCTGACTGCGGCTCTTTAGCATGCCCAGGTGTGTATAGGTCTTTCCAGCGCCGAGGTGACGTATAGCGCTTCTGTCGACGAGTTCAGGGGCTTTGCGGATGCCAGTGAGTTGTCCTCGCTTAAAATGAAACTTGACGCCTTTTTCTAACCTAAACTCGATTCCAATTGCTCGAGAGTGTTCCTCGACAGTTCTTAAAGCTAGATTTATTTCCTCTGAATTTCTAGTATAGATCATATGATCATCCATATAAAATACATGTGTGACCTCATGCTTTTGATATCCGGATTTGCCGCATAATTACCATTGTGAATTGGAAAGTGCCAGAGATAGTGGCAATAATGTTAAAAAAAAGAGGATAGGCCTCATGCTATCGTCCTAAAAGACGCTTCTCTGAAAGGTCACAATGTTAGTTGTCACACGATGTTTTCCAGTTTAGATAGTAAATCTGGTTTTCCAAAGGAGCATCAATCACCCTAAGAATCTCAATATGTGTGGATGAACCCTAAAACTTTCCAACATGCAGATGATAAGTCTATGGAAGGTGGCATCGAAACCTCTCCGGCAGTCAATCCATGCCATCGATAAGCAGCGCTGGTAGGATGCTACGTCTTTGCAGAAACATCTATCAATGAGAAGGTTCTTATGATATCCTGCTACACCTTTCTTTGAGAGGCGTTTTTCGTACATCTTTTGCCACACAGGTCCGATTGCGGTAGAGTAGACACTCTGCTCATATAACGCCTTTTCCGCAGATCATCGGCATTGTTTCGCAGCAGTTGCTGAGTAAAGTGCGAGAGCTCTGGGTTTTTCTCGCACCACAGAGCATGCAGTCGCACCATGTAACCTTTTCGCTCAGGGCCCATTCTGGTTTTGTAGTACTCCAGCAGGTCGTCCATCAGACAATCTGTCCGCTCGAAAGTATTAACGTTATGTCGGTCCATCGTATCAAGTCTGTCTTGATTGGCTACCCCCAACTCTAGGGTAGTCGGCATTGTTGTCCGACCCATTGTCGAGTGCCCTGTGCGTTCGATTCTTTTTAACTGCACTTACAACTATGCTTGGTGTTATTACTGTTCTTCCCATGAGCAGATGGGGAAAGGTTTTGTCCGCTATGGCAGAACCCCGGATGCGATGATATTTACCTAGTAGTCATATTGAGTAGTAACACTCGGTACAGGGACCCTCTATCCGCAACCCGAGGACGCGTCCGGTAGCCTCGTCAAAGGCTGTCTGTCTCGGCGCATAAAGAAACCCAACAGAAGTGCATGGTGGTTCGTATATATATGGTAGTTAAACAACCAGCGCAGGATACCCTTGGGAGCAACTGCCATCCTCGAAAATAAAACTGACTTCCAATAGAACCACAGTAAATCACACCTATGTCTCACGACCTTAAGATAAGCGGCCACAGGCCCACAAGCCTTACTCACTCTGGCATCCAATATTGTCTCCTAGCCAGACCGTACACAAGGGACGGCCAGGCATCGTGAACAGAACGGTTCTTCTGAGGCCATCCGTTAGAAGCCCACATTCAGCGCAGTGGCCAGGTGTGTTATGTGAGTTTATTGAACAGTGCCCACTGAGCGATAGACCTCTCGAAATGGAGTTCTGGAGAGAAAAATTGTCCAGGGATGGTCCAAAAGGGGGACCCCCGAAGCAGCGGTGTAACAATCGCGTTGACAGCTGAATAGTACACCATCAAAACACCAAAAAGTTGTAAATGCGGTTCAAAACGATAAAACGCGCAGACCACCCGATAGTGGGTCGGAAAACACTGTCAATCATCTTAGAGTTCGGGTTGCTGAAAATAATTGAGATGGAAACACGCCTTCATAGCGCGTATGCAGACTCTGTGGTGTCAGAAACACCTAGAGCGGAAAGCAGGCACCCCTTGAAAGATGGTTGTGATTTCAGGACAAGGAAGAACATTAACATCCAGGCTCCTAAGCCCCAAGATTTGGCTGAAATGGATGCCTCCCTTTGTGAGGATATCTCGGAGAAGACCGACCTCTGGACCATCAATTGTTCAGTTTATGGTGCAGCGAGAGCCTTGGCTGATTAAAATCGAAGGCTAAAGTTGACGATGGATCAAAATACCAAAAAAACGCCTGCATCAACTGTCGATGGCCTGGATTGACTGAAAAAAGGTTTCGAGTCAACGTCTCATAGTCTTATTACCTGTCTGTTGAAAAGCTTGAAGGTTCATCCATACATAGTGAGATGCATAAAAAGATTGATGCCCCTTTAGAAAACTGGATTCATTTGGAAATTACCGTGGGAGAACGAACAGTGTCACCTTCCAGAGGGAAGGTATATACTTTAGATTGGACAAGTGTGGCAAGCTTAATCTGAAGCGAGTACAAAATTTCTGGGGTTCCCGGGGACCTTGAGCTTGTGAATATGAGTGTTATTAGACACATTGTCATAGCAGATACAAAGGTCTTCTTCGACAAATTTGGTCTTTCAATATGTCGTCGCTGAACAAGGTATCTGAAAATAACATGCTTGCCGTCCCAGTTCTACTCTAATCGTTCGGGGTAGTTTCATAGGCGTAGCACGAGCTTATGGCCCACGATATCGCCATGCGTAAGGTCATGCATATGTGGTGGAGCTTACATCTCAATTCGTCTGTTCCGCGTTTATATATCCCAGGTTGTCAAGGCGAGCGCGGACTTCTAAATCTCCAATGTCTTCATAATCGAGTTGTTCTGGGTACAGCATACATCGTTAACAATTAAAGAGATCCTCTCTTAAAAATGACCAGGGAACACGAGATGGTTGGCTAACGAGGGTTGCTTTACAAAGCCGCGGAGCAGGCGGCCGAGACTCTTGGCCTATATTTCAACATCAGAAGTGAGAAAAGTGCATTACAAAATCTAGATGCCCCACTTCTAAAAGCCTAAGTAAAGAAAGTAGAGGTTGACAAATGTCGCCAACAGCTCCTCAACAAGAAAATACACGGAAACTTTTACAGAAATGTAGAAAATCAGCCCTTGTCGAAGGAGCAACGTTTTGCTTACCTCAGATCATCAGGACTTAGTTAAGGTACAGAGGGTTTTATTTTCGCGTGCCAGGACGGTGCCGAGGCGCTTGCAAGTTCGATGCAGAAAACTGTTATCCTTGGATCGCTCCGTAACCTCAAGAAACATGAGGGTTTTGTCGGCCTGTTGTTGTGATTTCGTCGTGCCTTGTGGCCACCCATCTCACAGTCGTGAGGAGTAGCTATAGGCGAGATTTGCTGTGGTTCGGCTGTGATTCAGTATCATTTTCATAGAAGGCAGTGGCTTCTAGTGGGATCCTATTAACAAGGGCAATCCCCATGTTAATAGGACTATGTCATAATTCCAGTTTTGCTCATCTCAGGATTTATAATTCTCAAAATTGTAAAAATCGAAAATTACAAAGAGTAGTATCAATAATTATATCGAGAAAAGAATATTTAAACGCATTTGTATTAGTGCTAACGGCGATACCACGCTGGAAACACCAGTTCTCGTAAGATCACTGAAGTTAAGCATTGTTGGGCGCGGTTAGTACTTGGATGGGTAACCGTTCAGGAATACCTGCGTGCTGTTGGCCCGTCGTGGGTGTGGTGGGCCCACATTGGTAGTAAATATCCACCTAGAAACACTACCCGAATCGGGTAGTGAGGCAATGAACTTTCGAGTTCGAACTGCTAATCAATGTATGTATGTATTTGTATTAGTAATTCCTATTTATAACAGGCTTGGGTGGAACATTCGTTTCGAAAAGTGGAAAAGTGAGACACCATTTGTTGAGCACACAAAGCACAGATTCTGGTTTGATCTTTTACAATATGTCTGCCCCTATAGTATCAGCTGGAGTTATTGTATCTGCCGAAACGGTAAGATTTAAAAGTATTTTATTTGTAAGGAAATGTTTGCAGCATCTTGAACTAATTTTAGTTTAGATTTATTATAATTTAGGATTTATAATTGCATTTATACCATATACCACTTATCCGATTTCTATCGTACCGTAATTTATTTCGCAAAAACACACTTTCTAAAAAATGAGATATCAAGTTGAGAGAGAAATTAAATAAAGGTACTAAGGAACTTTTGCATAGTCCTAAATTTTGATAATTGCACTCGAAAATTTTCAAATAATAATGATCTCTTTTCGTTTCTAAATTTAATAAACTTTTTTCAGGATTTGCAGCTAGCTCTTTACCACTTTCACAGCTTTTCTGATCATAATGATGGCGGACATTATCGTAATGATGTTACTCCAGATGAAATCGAATATTTAGGCTATTTTAGTCCAGGAGAAGTGGTCTGGAGAGTAAAACCTCGAAGTGCCGATTTTTCGGTAGTCCCGGATGGTCCAGGTTTCTCAAATGATTGGGACGCATATTTTTAATTAGACCAGAATATTTATTTGGAATTTGAGTGTGTTATATTTCATACTGTTAGGGCCGATTTCACGAACTCTGATTAAATACATGGTTAGCTAATCATGATTATTCTTTAATCGAGTCTTTAATCATGATTAAATTGTAATGCGTTCCACCATGGACAGTTTAACTCTGAATAGCTAATCATATAACCTTTTCGTGGTAACTCTGATATTCCCTTGTAACGGTGATTCTGATTGGCCGCTACAAGAAGAACGCTTATGTTTATTGCGCGCGTACAGTTCAAGCTGACGACATTAACCAAGTCATGTGACACCCAGCAGACGTCTTTTTTGTCAAGAAGTGAAATAATTTTGCGTATATGTAATATATTAAAATAATGTTGCAAATTTCCATCACTATTTCAGTCCAAGAAATAATAATGTAAATTATAAAGGCATTAATAGAGATTAATTAAAAACGTTCAGAAATATTTGATGCATATGTGAAAAACATACAAGAAGGAAGCTTCTCGATGCGCACTGCGAGGTTACATTGGTTGAATATTTATTTTCAGCACAGCAAAATGAATTTATGCGACTGAATTCTTATTTCGTTAACTTATATATTTTACATACGCATTATCTTTAAAAACGAGTTATCTCTTCCAACGATGTGAAAGAAACTGTAGGTAAGAAAAGTGAGGTTATTGGAACACAATATATACTTTACGGAGCCTCATCAAAGATATTTTGGCTTCATAGTTTCTTTCATCTGCATATTGATAAAAACAAAAGCGTAGATATAAGAAAACTTATTATAAAAATGAGCCACATTCGTTCTGAACATGCTCCAAATGCTCAAGTGCAAACTTCGATTCGGAGGTTCTGTTCTGCCAACCAACGTTAATCGCCGATTAACTCCGTTAACCGGCCCTTACTATTGTAAATGGTAAAATTTGAGAAAAACATTTACATTTTTTCTAAAACGAAGACAGGAAGTTAAAAAACAGAAAGTGTGAAGAATAAAATAATTCCTAAAAAGATATTTCATGTTATGTAAACTCAAATAAAAAAGAACTTGGTACAATATTTATTACTACTTGTCCTTTAAATATTCAACTTTTTTACCTTAACTGAAAAAGAAGTTGGTACTGATTATTGTTACGGAATTTTGCTTAAAAATAGCTGGATAAGTATAACGTGTTTATTCTCAACGCAGTACACTGAATCTGGGCATCTTTACCAAAGTAGATCTCCGTGTATTTCGGTGTTTACAACTTTCTCAAAATAGTTTTTCAATTTAATTATACCGCGTAACTCAAGTGTAATCTGAAAAGTGACAGAAAATAGAAGAGCCCGAAATCCATTTTCAAAGATAAGTTTTTCTTTTATACCAATTTGTATTAATTTTTGCTGAAGTAAAATTTCTTCAAAAATTTTTAGAGATGAAATTTAGACCATCAGGCCTTATTTAATGATGGAGAGGGGAAGGGGGAGGGGGTAAAATTTAGAAATGCTGTAATGCTTTTTGAGAGCTTCGAGGGATTAATTGAGAGAATTTTCGTCTGGTTTCAATAGTTTCAACGGAACTTCAAAAAAATTGTTTTTCTAAAAATTTCTGACATTTTAAGGCTTTTTGAGAGATTCCAGGGATTGATTTTGATGATTTTCACTGAATTTTTATAATAATGTTTAAACGCTTCTCAAAGAATTTCATAAATCAAGAACTACCTAGTATTTCAGAGATTTTGTACATTAGGGATTAAAAAAAAATAAATAAATAAATAAAAAAATAAAATTTAATATATATCTATATATAACTCTTTTTCAATTAAAAAAAAGACTTATTGGTTCCTCGTTTAGAGGTAGGCCGGGACTCGGCAGATGGGCACATATTAACTCCTATATAATACAACGCTGATGTAGGCTAGTTACCTTCTCAGTTCAAATCACCAGCTAATTGAGACTCTCGGTTTCCTTTCTCTGTCCTCCACCCCATCATCCCAGTAACAGAAGTTTTGGCGGGACTGACGTTACAACTAGACTCTCCACGGTACGACGAATAATCACTTAACTTGGACATGATTACCGGCACGGTAAACGTAAAGGTCGAGTTTCAGGCGATGAATGGAGACTGGGTGTTTGGAATGCTAGAGGAGTGAATGATCTTAAAGTAAGAGAACTACGAGAAACTATGCATGCAAGGAAACTAGATATTTTATGTGTACCTGAGACGAAGAAAAAGGGTTGCGAAAGTAGAAACATAGAAAATGGGGTGTTGAAAGGCGGTTTTGAAATATGTTCAGGAGTAGACAGTGAATCACATGGTAGTCAGGCGGTCGGTTTAATTATGAATGAAAAAGCAAGACAACATCTCAAAGATCATGGTTTTGTATCTCCCAGATTGTTGTGGGCTAGAATGAAGGTAGGAATCAGAAGATTACTCATCATAGCGTGCTACATCCCAGTTGATAGCGACCCGAGAGAAGTCAAAGATGCCTTCTGGGACACTTTAAATGATACAATAAGTATTTGCGATCAAGGTGAATGAATAACTCTGCTAGGAGATATGAACGGATGGGTCGGTGTCCAACGTCAGGATACAGATACAGAAAGGGTGCTATGTAAATTTGGGGATCCAACGAGAAACAATTATAACGGAGGAAAATTAGTTAGCTTATGCTTAGAAAAGGGCCTATTTATTACAAATACTTAGTTCAGACATAAAATGATCCACATGTACACCTGGCGTAAAGGAAATAGCCACAGTATAATTGACTTTGTTATTGCGGATGAAAGACTAAGAGAACTAGTTAAAGATACAAGAGTCATGAGGGGTTCCGAATGCAATACTGATCATTACCTCTTAGTCTCCAAAATAAATTTAGGGCGGGGATGGAGAAGAAAGAAAAAAAAACGCGAATGAAGATTGAAAATTTACAGAAACCGGAAGTGCGAATAGACTTTCAAAGTAGGTTAAACGAACGTATAGATGAGACAATTTGGAAGGGGTTATTAAACAATAAAGATATAGAGGGCATGTGGACTTTGCTATGGGATATCATCGTTAAAACTGCGACCGAAGTATGTGGTACGGTGGTTGTAGGAAGAAAATCTGGTGATGCATGGTGGAATGATGAAATTGAGGCAGCCCAAAAGGAAAAGAAAGAAGCGTACGAAAGAACGTTGCACATTACAGGTCTTAGCGATTAGGAGAGAAATAGACTTGAAAATGATTACAGACACAAAAAGAGGAAAGTTAAACGACTAGTCAAAGAGAGTGAAGAGAAAATCAGAACAGAAGAAGAGAAGAAGAGAGGAAAATACAAAACAGCTTTGAAGGAATTATGAAACTATTATATAAACAGTTGAATGAAAGTAAAAGTACAGAGTTTGCCAGCATGAGAAACAGCAAGGGTGAAATGCTATATGATATAGACGGGATAGTAGACGCTTTAAAAGACTCTTTTAAAGAACTATTAGGAGGTGAAGATATAGGACAACAAAACTGCGACATAGAACATAATGCATTAGAAAATCCAATTGAAAAAGTCTGTGTCACTGAGGTCAGAGATATAATAAAAAACTTGAAAAACGGTACGGCTGCTGGTGTAGACAGTATTAGCGCTGAAATGCTTAAATACGGTGGTGAGTACATACCTCACAGGTTGTGCGAATTGATAAATTTATGTATCGAGACGGGAGATGTCTCAGACGATTGGAGAAAAGCGATTATCGTACCAATATACAACAGAAAGGGAGACAAAAGCAACTGCAGCAATTACAGATGAAAAAATATGGGAAGTCCAAAGTGGATTTATGCCAGGAAGATCATGTACAAATCAGATATTTAGCCTAAGACAGATCACAGAAAAAAGCTTGAGAGTAGGAAAGAAAGTTTTCTATGCATTTATTGACCTAGAAAAAGCATTTGACAAGGTAAATAGAAGTAAACTTTGGGAAGTCCTTAAAGAGTACGGAGTAAATGGAGGGCTCCTGCAAGCAATAAAAACAATATATACAGGTAGTAAAGCGAGTGTAAGGGTAGATGGGAAACTGAGTGACTGGTTCGATATTATGCAAGGCGTGAAACAAGGATGCGTTATGTCCTCGTGGCTATTTATCATATTCATGGATAAGTGTCTAGAACTGCACTCTTCGACGAAGAAGGTGTAGATCTCCAAACAGTCAAGGTACGTGGGTTAGCTTTCACACATGACAAGATTGTTATGGCAGAATCAGTCGAGGACTTGCAAAGAATGTTGAATAAACTTAATACAAGCATGAAGGACATGAGACTCAAAATTAACGTAGATAAAACAAAAATCATGATGTTTGAGGGAAAAAGTGAGAAAACAATGTGCAACATTGTCCTAAATGATGAGAGATTAGAACAAGTTGACAAGTACGTATATCTAGGTAGTCTGTTCACTAGCGACGAAAAAATAGATGCGGAGTTAGATAGGCGCATAAATAAGGGTAAGCAGGTTATCGGTAGAGCAGGGTCCATCCTCACAAATAAAAACATATCAAAAAAAGTTAAAATGGCCATACATAATTCTATATTCGTACCGACTGTACTATACCGTAGCGAGACATGAACCTGCCAAGAAAAGGACAGGAGTAAAATTAACGCGATCGGCATGAAACCTCTGCGCATAATATGCGGGAAAACACTGATGTACAAAGTCCGAAACGAGACAATCCTCAAAGAATGTGGTGCAAAAGAGACAATAGTTGACGCATGGGAAAGAGATCAGTTAAGATGGTTCGGTCATCTTGAAAGAATGAAAGATGAACGACTGACCAAACGAGTGTATAAAGGTAAAGTCAATGGCAGAATGCCCAGAGGTAGACCGCCGGAAGAATGGTTAGAATCTGTAAATGAGACATTAATCCGAAGAGACATAACAAGCCATAGAAACACAAGAGCTTGCATGAAAAAATGCATGGGCGTGAAGGAAGCTAGAGTAGTATGCCAGGACAGAAAAATGTGGCGACAAATAGTTTGTAAACAGAGCGAGGGACCATACATAACAATTTTGTAAGGCTCTTCACTTGGGGTGATCGCTAGAGAGATTAATCAGCAACCTGGGTCGGAGCAGTGTTGCGGAATAAACGTGTCATTTAAATAAATAACACGAGAATTCCAGATCAATCTAAAATATCTATACCTAACACCTATATACCTATCTACCTTATACCTATATACCTACCTACTTTACACCTATATACCTATTTAACTTATACCTATCTATTCTATACCTATATACCCATATACACACTACTATTTCCCAGCCGAACAAGTAACGCCTACCCCGAAAGGAAAATGGCTTAATGGTATAATAAAAAAATACCTCCCGGGGGCCAGGCGCAACCAACGGCAGAGTGAATGACGCGGACCTCTTGGAAAAGCAAAGTGAGCCTCATCCACTCTGTGATCCGGCAGCCTCTTTAGCCAGGCCGTAGAGCAAAGACGGCCAGGTTTGGGTGGACCGAGCGGTCCTTCGTAGGTCATCGGTTAGATGCGCACATTCAGCACACTGACCTGGTGTTTTATGTAAGTGTATGTCTTCTCAAGGTCGACTACTGATCCCCCCAAAAATTTTCTCATTGACATGGAACCTCTCCCTTAAAATGTAAATAGCCTCTTCCTACAGTTTTAAGGTGGCTTTCGAATCACCAAAGACCCGGTATAAGTACATTGACAAACTTCCATTGGATGCATTTGATTTTTTTTTAAACTTTTCGCAGATATAAGTTCGCAACAGGCAGTTTCTGAAGGGGTTTGGGTGTGTTTTGTATGGAAATGCTGGCTATTATTATTGAAAAGTGATTAGTTTCATTATTTATTTATTTTAGAATATAGCAAGAAAAGTTTAGGCTTATTATTATTTGTGATAAATGGATTTTAATTCTTTTTTCAACTTTCCGAACAAGGATATTCAGTACAACTTGTACCAATTGCTTTGAATTAGTAGTCGACCTTAATATCGTTCCATTTTTGAGGTGCTAAAAAACATATTAAAATCAGTTTCGAATGACAACCAATTTATCTAAATTATTCTAAACATTCTATTTAATAAGCAGAATCTGATTATTATTTTATTTTAGTAATAATAACCAGAATCTTCACTTGAACATCAACAGACAGCGAATGACATTGCGGCTCAAGCGTAATCTATGTTTAACGATTAGGGCCTATGGCTTTCTCTGCTGTTTGAGGGGGTGGCGACTATATGTCTAGTTTCACGCAATGAAGTTTGTGCTGTATATAAAAGCAACGTAACATAATTCAGAGATATAAATAATACGTTAAAATTAAAATCTTGAAAGTCCTATTCTGCGATTGATGGCAATATATATTAAAGTTTAAAATCGTCAGTAGTGAGCGCTAAACGCCTAAATTTTACGCGAAGTGCTATCGAGAGGAATGCTTAGCTTCTAGATGATGAGCTTGATTGATCTCATTGTTGAAAAATTCTTTCAAACCTTTTTTAACTATCGCGTAAAGTTTGCTTTTCACATGAAAAACGAAGGATAAAGTTTTCATCGATTCCAGATGAAATATTCGCTGCAACGAAAGTTAACCTTGCCAGTTAAACTTTACAGGAATCGAGGATAATTTCTTATTATTGCCCTTGCTCTATAATTTTTCGCCTCATGATAATGGCTCTATTTTTATTAAAAAATTATCGACAATTACCACGTCAGCGCTATCTGCTGTCGTTTAACTTCATAAAATTGGAGAAGAAATGGCGATTCCTAGCTGTCAGTTCCTCTATAATAAGTGGTATAAATTAAGTTTTAGCTTGTTTACAATAGTTTTATCTTATTTTGTGTTTTTTGTTACCGATTTTACGTTCAACCCAAAATTTGCACACTCCAACGTGGCGCAGTATGTAATGTCATAATTGAGCACATAAGAGCAAAAGAAAGATTCCTCTGAGTCATGAGAAAAAACGAGAAGTACCTTTAGAAAGAGAAAGTCTTACGCAGAGTGCCTGAAGAGCAACCTGAGGCGAAATGTAGATTCTCTGTTAATCCTCCATAGTGCTAAATAAATCCGCTTTTAGTTCTACTCAGTCCTCGACATCCTCGTTTCATGCTTTCAGGTCTTATTGAGTTCTCTTTTGATTCTCCTTAGTCTTCTTAAAATTTTCTTAGGCTTTCCTAAATTCTCATTTGAACCCCTATTAATCTCTATAGTGTTCACAGATCTCTTTTGATCCTCTTCTAGTCTCTTTACAATTTGCGCGCGCATGTCAGTGCTCGATACGTATTGGTCCATTCGGCAATCGGTTTACCGACACGTCGTAAAAAAGAAAAGTAGCAGACAACGGACGCGGAACGATCAAGCAGCGTTGAACGCTGGCGTCATTTATTCATATTACGTGTTCTGTACAAGCTATTGGCAATTCTCCAAATAAATTTAAGTTTTATGGCACAAAAACCTATTAACCACGTTCGACTCTATGGTGCCCAAAAAGTACGGTCTGATTTCGTGGATGTATAACTCCTACAAAGACGTTATTGAAGTATCAACGTTTCCGGTAAAATACAGGGCTGGTGGATCGATCAACAATTTGACATGGATGGATCATGAAACAGGAGGCAAAACGAAGGCCCAAGCCAAAATTCTTGCAATAGGAGGTACGTAACAATTTCTGATTTCAGCGTTAAATTGAACATTTTTCTGCACATTACAAATTTGCGGCAAGATTACGATATCCATGGCGACAAAGTTTTAATGTGGATCCCTATAGGATTTTTGGCGACAAACACGAATCTGAAAGTTTTAAATCGATATCTCGAATAGTTTTCGAGATATCGATTTTTTTATGTTAAAATTATTGACTTTTATTTTTGATTAAAATAATTTCTGAATATCGATTTCGATGAGATTTTTTGCAAGAAATACGGATCTGAAATTGTTAAATCGATATCTCGCAATTAGGTCTCGAGATATTCTTCTATTTATAATTAATGAATAACTTACTTGTTTAAAAATATAAATTATATAAATTTAGTTTTCTGTCCTGTCGGTTCTTGTGGATGGACATAACCTCGCTTTCCTTACGTATGCTCCTTTTGTTCATACGAGTAATGTATGCCACATGATTAATTATCTCCTTAACTTCCTTTCCTGCTTTATTCATTCACTAGTTAAAATTACTATTAATAATTTGGAACAGCTTTGCTATAGCAAAAGATAAGGTATGGGATTGTAGAAAGTTGAAAGCATTGAAGGGATATTGATATTTACAATTTATCGATATTATCTGTTTCGTCTTTACCGGCGGAGTTGATCCCTCTAGTGGTAGGTAAAATAACTATGATGTCAATTTTTGAATTTAAATCAAATCAAACGATCTCGAGTTCAATGCAGGCACGCTTCTGACAGTAATTTTGTAGTTTATTTCAATTAAATTATCATTGTTGATATTATGGGATCCGAACACCCTTTATTACATCCAAAACTGAAAAACTTTTCATACTTTTGTTCCTTCAATGATCTTATCGGAACCGATGATCGAGCAATTCTTTTTTTTTGAAGAAATAGGTTTAATCCCATCCAAATCGTCAACACCTCCAACATGCTGCGATTTGCCAATGAAGGTTGAAAAAAATAAAGAGAAAAAGTTAGGATGGCTTTGGCGATGTTCTTCAAAAGGCTCGAAAAAGAAAAATTCTAAACAGAGTCGGTGGGTCGAAAATCCATCAATTGGCACTTTTTTCGATGGATCATGTTGTCGAATTAAAATTCGTGAAGTGCTTGCTATAATTATAGCTTTTATCGGAAAAATGAAAGTAACAGAAGTCTATACTCAATTACTTGGATGGCGTCGACATGAAGATGGTGAGGAGTTAAGTGAATCAACTGTAGTTGACTATTACAGCTATTGTCGAGAAATAGCTAAAGTTGTTGCATCTCATTGCGAAATTCGTCTTGGAGGTGATGGGAAAACCGTGTGAGCCGATGAAACGTTTCTAACGAAACGTAAGTATCATAGGGGACGACTTACTGAGCAGATGACAATTACTGTCTTTGGATTGTACTGCAAAGAAGATAAGGAGGGCCTTTTTTTAAAGTTAATTCTAAAAGTAAGGCAAGCTTGTGGCCATATATAAAGAAATATGTCCACGCGGGAACAAGTAGGATATGTACTGATGGAGGAACGCAGTATATTGGTGTGGAGAAGATTCTTGGTGAAAGCACAATTCACTTAAAGACCAATCATAGTATTGGACAGTATGTGGATAGCTCCAATCCAATCAACACAATTAATGATTTAGAAAATCAAAATAAATTATTTAAGCGTGCTATTGTATGTCGTAAAACACCCAAATTATTACAACAATATATGGCTTTATTTTACTACCGACGAAATGTTCTTGAGAAGATTTACAAGAACGATTTAGGTTCCCAAATCCAGCAATTTCTGGAAGACATAAAAAAAGTCTATCCTGGTATAGTTGATGGTGAAAGACGCCAAGGATTGGAATTAAAAGAAATTGATCCACCAACTGTCGAATCCGAAGATTTAAAAGAACACGTACCAGCAAACATCCGCGGCTTACGACCATTGCAGAAGATATAGAAAAAGCCAGCGATGAAGATGATGAAGAAGAACTTCATTCTGACTTTAATCCTGATGATAATTTTTAAATATTTCAGATACTAGTGAGGTAAATTCAGCAAAAAATATAAATCATTTTAATGTAAAATAAAAAATAATCAAGATACCTATTTTCCAGTTTCACATTCTTTTTTTTTTGCAAACAATCTTATCGAAAGCCGTACTAATAATTTGTGTAATTTTTGTTGAAATTCAATAATTTTATTATATCAAAGAACCTAAACTATTACTGCGATCAGTCACAGGGGTGTCTTGCCCCCCCCCCCATGAGGCGTTGGAAAAGGGTTAGGGGTGTTACCTTACATTATTTTGGTG
>CAKNYM010046320.1:40640-64526 GCA_932195095.1 Andricus curvator
AAATTATTTTAATCAAAAATAAAAGTCAATAATTTTAACATAAAAAATCGATATCTCGAAAACTATTCGAGATATCGATTTAAAAATTTCAGATTCGTGTTTGTCGCCAAAAATCCTATAGGGATCCACATTAAAACGTTGTCGCCACGGATATCGTAATCTCCCCAAATTTGCTATAATTAATAGGTAATGATATTAACTGAAGTTCACTAATGTTATCAGACAATTGTACAAATCATACAAAATGATTGTTCTACTAACTTCAGTTAATATCGTAACCTAGTAATTATAGCTTTTTTTTAATCTACAGAAAAATGTTCAATTTTACACTGAAATCAGAAATTGTTACGCACCTCCTATTGTAAGAATTTTGGCTTGGGCCTTCCTTTTGACTCCTGTTTGATGGTCTATCTATGTTCTACAAAAAAGCAGCAAGTGACGCGTGCTCTACGACGCATGCGCATTAGAGTAGGGAAGAGGATCTTACTAAGTCCTCCGTTAATTCTCAAAACATGCAGAATTGGAAATTTCCGCATGTTTCGAGGACTAACAGATCCATCCTCCTAAAGTCTCTAAGGTTAGAGAATTCAGAAGATTGAAGGAGGATCTATATTTTGACTCGGGAAGACAGCGCAACGATAGTTGTCTCGTTTTTCCTTACGACTCTGAGGACTCTTTCTTTTGTTCTGACGTGCTCAGTTACTCTCCTAACCTCCGTGCCACTCTCGCCGAAATATGTTCAATTTTTAACCATTCCAAAATTTACTTGCACCACGTTTTAACTTTTGTTTTTTTCTGTGCTGTTGGAACAAAGTATTATGAATTGCGACATCCAAAACACTGTAGCACAAAAGCTGTCTATTTTTTTAAGTTTCGGTAGAAGAAAACATTATTGAAAATTGCTTGAACCAAAATATCTAATAATTAACCGGTTCCACTGAAGCTAAAAACGTGAATTATATTGAAATAATTAAGCTTGCTTTTTCTTTTCTAAAAATAAAGCAAATATAATTATGCTTGAACGGCTCTTGTAATAATTTTGATAAAAGTGATGAGTAATGTTGTCTTAGAAGTTTTCCTGTTTTTGAACACATGAGTTATGTGAAGAGAAATTATCCATACACGCTATAATTTGTATTTTTATGTTTATATTTCCATGCATTTTCTGTGTGTATGTTATCTTGTCAATCAAATATTTGCTCTGAAAGAGTACAGAACAATGCATGCATTCGAAGGGAGATTATGCTTGTACTGAGAAAATTTATATTTATTTCTTGTCACTGAAAAAGGAATAATGACCGAATGCTCAATTCCCCGTACGGAAATTTTTCCGTGACTCTGATCGGGTCCCGACCTTAGACCTAATACGGCATAAGAAGCGCAGCTCGAGCGGGGATGGATCTGGCGGCCCGATTATCGGTTGGGACTTAAAGTAGTCCGGCTACTGGAAAAGCTAGTGAAAGCTATTTCTATTTTTTTTTCGGAAATTTGGAATTAGATCCAAAATTTGGCCAGCTCATCAATTAATTAATTAAGTATTAAATTTGTATGCTGATCAATATAAATAAAATATTTTTAAAATAATAATAGAAAGTAAATTTAAATGTAAACTGAAAAAAATGGTTGGGACAACTAATAAAGTAGTAGGGCCAACTACTTTAGTTTGTAATATATGCCGCTGCTATTTAACTGCTTGGGGCTACTACTTTTATTCGCAAGATTGGTAGTAGTTGTCCTTACTACTTTACTTGTTGTCGCGACAACTGTCGATGGTATATACTATTTTCAGGTAGTAAGCCTTATCACTTTAATTAGAAATGTCTTACTATTAAATTAGTTAGTCTTAAAAATAAGCTAGTTGATCTCTCTACTTAAAGTAGTAATCCTCACTATTACAATTAGTAAGTTTTACTATTTAAAATAGTAGTCCTTACTATTAAAACTATAAAATTTTACTATTAAAATTGATGGCTCGTGGACTATTACGAAGTTAGTACTTCTCAATATTAAAATTATAGTAAGTTTTACTATAATTTCTCTATAGTGGACACAAGAGCGTCCTCAGGACTTCCTATGGAGACCAGGTCCTGATGAGACGTCAGTGGCAGTGGCACTAAATTCGTCGTTGGATGAATGATGCGGGGTGGCCACGCATTTTTGTCACTGCTTGTGCGCTGAGAAACTGCGTGGGCCAGCAGTTCTAGGTGGAACTAAATCAGTCGGCCTTATATTGGAATTCTTGTGTATTCAAAAGTGCATACTTGTAGTAGTAGTAAGTCTATTAGAAAAATTAGGTCGATGCGATAGTCTTCACGGTCTTCACTACTGCTCGATTTACAAAAAGATTAAGATGAAAATGGCGGCGATCGAGAACATGACGCGATATTTCGGTGCGAATGTTGGCAGCACTGCTCAGGTTTCAGTTCTGCCAATATCGCCAAGGAGGGAAACTTGTAACTATTACTACTTTTGTTTCTTGGAAAATTAATTGGTGGTAAATGTGACTACTTTATTTGTTGTGACTAGAATTACTATCGTCACTAATATAACCTACGTAGGATTACTAACGGCGACTTTTTGCCGCACTAAACTGGTTAGCTACTTTTACCATCGAAGTGGTTGTCGCATATAATACCATATCTTCTAATAAAGAGCTTCTTGTCACAACTAACCATTTTTTTCAGTGTCAACGTCATTTTTCACGCTCAGCAGTTGGCATCGTAACCACATGTCAAGAAAGTAAACGTAACCTGCAATAAACCGGCAACAAAATGATAATTTGAAATTTCGCGCGCTTCCCGATTCCAGCAGAAGCTGTACTACCAACCTTAGTCAACGCCACACCGTTATCGTGATATTTTACCTCGGTATGTTTTGCTAAAATTTCGTTCAAATATCCTGGAAGCAAGTACAAATGAGCAGTAATTCAAATTTCACATCATATTTTTTGTCTCGAAAACAGTTTTCCTAACAATATTCGACGTGTTTTAAAGCGAAAATTAGCCATTTTTGGAGCCCGCGAAAGGCCTCTCCATAAGATCCTATGTTTTTTGACACGTCTTTAAACAGCGATAATTAAAATTTAAACCTGGAAAGGGCCCATAAAAAAGGCATTATGTGAAAGAGGACATATTTCTCCGTAAAAAAACTAATTTTTTATGATTTTTTATCTGACCGATCCAATAGCCGGACTACTTCAACCTGGGCCCGACCTGGCTAGATCGGTCCCTGATCGGGGCGTGCGTTTAATTCCCTATCCGGACCATATCGCGAAATTTCTGCACGGGTCTGCTGTATTTACATTGGCAGCTTGTATGTATTAAGCTTTTGTTCCTATTATTCTCATCATTCACATTATTATCAGCACATTTTCATCATTACTATCCTATCTATACAGAACTATTAATAAAAATGATGGATGTGATCATATAACAATTTTTTTTTTGACATCAAGTTTCCAGTCATGATAAAGTTATAAAATTTGAAAATCATTTAAAAACGGAAACAGAAATAAAATTATAGTCTAGATGAAATATCATCCATTTTTTTATAAAATATTTCTTTGATTCAAATATTGCCGAACGAACATTTGAATTGATCTAAAGATATGTAATTGAAATGTTCTATATATTCTCATTAAGTTTTTATATTTATTAATTCACATTTATTGTTAATTTTTACGTTTCCTGGGACGAATTAACTTTTCTGATATGATCTAGTGTTTATTAAATTGTTTAAAAAATTAATAATAACAACTGTTATAACCCGCGTGAAAATGGTCACCATGGATAAAGCACATGTGCCATGGATCAAGTCTTGAATAAGTTTTTGCCCAGAGTTTATTATTGTTCGCTCATAGTATGACTGAAGTATGGCTTGTGTCCCAATCCAATGATTCCACCATGGGAAATTACGAAATGCATCGAGAAATGTTTTAAGCCAATTTTGTGACAAATTGAGTCAATTATATGGCTAGAATAGTCAGTCTGACTTCAGGCCAACGATTTTACTCTAGATGCCAATCTTCATCAGTCCAATGTCAGGCCAACTCTATCAAAGGTCGGCCGATATATCGAACTGTTAAAGATGGACCGATTTTTATTGTCGACCACTGTTACAACATATGCTAACAAATTGCTTGTAGTTGATTCAATCTTGGAAGCCTATGGTTTCCGGTTTTTTTATTTAAAATTTTAAAAACTGATGGTTGGCAAATAGAGCCAATACATAGTTATCGATTTGGTATCTCGGCCAATGTTCAGCAATATGGGCCCATCATTTGGCTGATAGGAAATTCGTATCACTGTGCGAATTTTCAACCGACATTTCTAGCTATACATTTGTAACCAGAGTTGAGCAATTTTTCGTATTTATCAGAATCTTTTGTCGACCCAATGTCGATTCAACTTTGTCCAAGGTTGATGGAAATACCGAAATAATAACTTGAAGAACATTGTTCCAACATCCGTTAGCAAGTTTGGACCGACTATTGGGCTGACTCTGGGCCAAAGTTTCCCGCAGTTGACTCAATTGTGTGAGCGTATACATACTACGCCAATGGGTGGCCAAGTAATTTAATTGATTAATTAAGATAAATTTATCATAAATTGTATGTAATTATCATTTTTCAATTTCAAGAAAACATAAAAACATACGTTGAGATCATCTACTGTGATTTTCTAAGTTTTGAATTTTACGATATCGTGGCATTTGTATTAGGTTTGAATTTACTTTATTATAGAGATCTCCAGCATTTTACAAGTTTAATTACATTCTTTAACATTTTGACAACTTCAGAATTTCAATCAATTTTCAATGTTTGTAATTTTTTTGTTTGGACATGAACATTCACAGAGAAAGTGTTCAACTGTTTCCATAGCGACGAAATTTTTTGAATATGATTACAATTTTTTAATTTTGAACGTCACGGACAGTCACGGATGTCACATACGAAAAAGGAAACAGAAAAGAAACCTGTGAAACTGTTTTAACAATTTCAATGGAATGAAAGGTTCTATAAAGTCACGGTTTGAGAAGAACTTTAAAACTTAAAAGAAGTTAATGAAGGAGAAAATGTTGAAGTGTTTTCTTCAAAATCAAGGATTGTTTGAGGGAAAAATCATTCAGCAAAGTGGCAAATTAAAAAGTACATTTAAAAATGAAGGGTGAAACGGTAAAAGGGTGAAATTTCAATTTTTGAAAAATGTATTGTTAGCTCAATATAGAAAACTCGATTTTGTGTAACTTTTTTGTCACTTGAAAAATTGGAAAAAATGGAGAATGGCAGAATGCCACCTTTTTGTTCGTTTACACATCAATTTAGATATTGTACGAGTACCATTTTCAATTCAATATTCTTTACATAATTTATAAAACTTGATACTTGTAAATTTATATGTCCCTAATATTATTTTCAGAATCAAAGAGTTTCTTAGAGAAACTTTCCATATCTGTGAACAAGAACGGGGAAGTAGTTATAGAAAATCAAAAGCAAAATATCAGCAAAACCTCTCAAGTAAAATCTAAAAAAGAAAAAACTCACAAGGCTTTAAAAAAGAAAAAGAGAACTCAAACTGATAAAATTTTAGAAAAGAAGATATCTTAACGTTTGACAAAGTTGACCCAACATTGGACCGACAAAAGGTTCTTATAAATACGAAAAATGGCCCAACTCTGTTTACAAATGTAGAGCTAGAAATGTCGGTTAAAAATTAGCACAATAATACGAATTTCCTATCGGCCCAATGATGGGCCAACATTGCCAAAAATCGGCCGAGATACCAAATCAATAACTATGTACTGGCTCTATTTGCGAACCGTCAGTCTTTAAAATAAGAGATAAAAAAATCGGAAACCATAGGCTTCCAAGATTGAATCAACTGCGGGCAACCTGGTAGCATATGTTGCAAGAGTGGTCGACAAACAAAATCGGTCCATATTTCTTATTTTGGTATATCAACCGACCTTTAACAAAGTTGGCCTGACATTGTGCTGATGAAAATTCGCATTCAGAGTAAAATCGTTGGCCTGAAGTCGGACCGACTATTCTAGCCATATAATTGACTCAATTCGTCACACTATTGGCTTAAAACAATCCTCAATGTATTTCATAATTTCCCATGGTTGATTCGGACACAAGCCATACTTCAGCCATACTATGGGCGACCCATAACAAACTCTGGGGAATAAACATCAGAATAAATTGCACTAACAAATTACGAAGGAAACTAAAGCTGCAACTAGACACATGATTATATATAATTTAATTTTTCAGGAACAACCAAAATATTAAAACCTATTAAGCAAAGCAAAAATTTCAGTCTAAAAAGCGCTTTTCTCTGGCAAAGCCAACGAGAACACAATACTTGCCGTATAAAATTTTCATTAAAGTTCTTTCATTTGTGAATAGATAGCTATTAAATACCAAAAATGTGTTCGTATAATAACTTGCATTCTATTTTTACATACGTTTTTACAGATGCGCCCAGACAAGTACAGAAGCATTCACAAATCGAAAAGTTTTCCTTATTGTTCAGTTAAAGTGATGGAAGCTTTTAGAAAGATTTTCGGAAAGAACGTTATCTAGCTTATATTTCTTGCCGATTTTGGATTCAATTAATCCTTTTATAAGGATGACAACCTGTGATATTTTATTACACCTCCAAACCCTTCATGCATTACGTATTTTGTGAAGACACCAAAAAAAAAAAGAAACATTTTCCGGGCCTCAAAAATGGATGAGCTCGCATAAAACTGATAACATAGGATGCCCTCCTTATATTTATATCCCTTTTGACTTCCTGCGCATACCGAACAACTATGGGCACCTCTCCCCTAATTTTACGTGATCCCAAAACTAAGGATATGTTGGGGAACAAATTGTAAAAATGCTGGTATTTTCTGAAACATTTTTCGAATGCGATAGAGATTTTTAATTTTTAAAATATGCAAAGATCTCGTTTTTGCAAGCATTTTTGTGCATAATCGATTTTAGAAATTGGATGAAACTATCTCGCTGTTCAATGATTTCAAATGTAGGGTACACTGATTGATATAGGGTAAGGAGGGGCAGCGACGACCGGTGGGGCAAAGGCGACTTTGCTTATAACATCGCTATTATTCAACAATTTTAATTCTACTTTGCATTAAATAAATCTATTTTATTATAGAGATAGCGTTACTTACTGAAATCTTGAAAATTGACGTTGTAAAAGAAAAATTATGCAGAAAACAGTTTTGACAACGAAAGAATGGAAGATTCGCTGGCAGAAATGTAAAGTTTTCGACATTAATGGCAATAGTTACAGTATGAAAGTTTGATATTTTGACAGATAAAACAATATCACATTATGCCATTATAATAATTGAACGTAATACAAGTCCAAAGTGTATTTAATATCGTAAATAATTGAGGCCTCACCAGTGGGGCAAGCCCGACCAAAATAATAGTTTACACATGCTTAGGTTATAAACGTATCATAAGTTTTGTCGATAAGTCATCGGTAATGTAGAACAGCCACTTATCTTCTGGGCTACATGCAAGAAAATATTATATATTATTATTTTCAATCCGGTCGGTAGAGCGGGTGTTTTGTATTGGTACGGTAGAAACCTTTGCGCGTACTCCGTCTCTAGTTGAATGTCAACGAATAAGAGGTTATATCACAGCTATCACTATTTTTATTAAAAATAACTTATTCTTCTTGCTGAATATGTTTAAAGGTAATTGTTCCAATACATAAAATACCACAGACGCGAAATATCATGTTTTCCCCTCTTCAGATGTTTTGATTTTCATAAAAAGCTCCGGTCGGCTTTGCCCTCCGGTGTGGGGCAAAGCCGACGAAATACAGCTTGTCAGAAATAATTCAATGATTAAATCATTGTTTTATTCATGTAATTGTTACTTATAGAAATATGATGTACAATGATTTAGGACTCGAAATGAAAAAAAATGGATCAATTCCACATCTTATTAACTTTAAAAAAATCATTGACTGTTAACTGGTCGGCGCTGCCCCTCCTTACCCTATGTCATCCTTGAAAACTGAATAAAAATTATCGTTCGGGAATAAATGTCACAATAATCTTGTGCTTATGAGACAAGGTGTGCGATAAAGTATTATAATAAAGCGTAGCAAAAAGGATCCATTATATGTCCACCATTAGCCACATCTTGATTGTGCCGCTGAAAAATAAAAAGGTATGCAGAAAGCATGACCCCATTCCATCCTCCATTTATACATGCAGCGGAACCAAGAGATAGCTGACACCGATCGCCACCACTATTGTACTTTTGTTTCCAATTACTAAACTAAATAGGAACATTTTTCAACCAATAACCAGCTCTGCCCAGGAAAAGAGAATACAATTTAGATTACCTAGGCAAAAGATTAGACAAAAATATTCAACCGTTCGGCCGTAAAGTTGGGATCCCTAAGGCCCGTTCTGATGAAGGGCCTTAAGTAGGTAACTAGCTGGTATTATTCATCCTCACGGTATTTAAGGTTCTCACTTAAATGGTCAGGGATAAACAGTAGAAGTGCTTGCCGAAAGAAAGTGCTTGCTTGTCTTCTATACACATTGATAACCATCCTGTGAAGAGTGAATACATTGAACCACATAATTTTGTAACGGTAGAAGAACAATTGATGAAAAGATCTATGGACTGGCAAAGCGAACATGTAAGAAGTAGCCAATACCTTTTGCAAATAGCAAAATGTACTTTCCGAAGTTACTGGCTAAAAATTTTGCCAAATCGCTTCTTACCACCTCCAGCACTATTAGCTCAAACGAATGGGCTCAATGCAGCATAGAAACAGAAAGAATTCCCTTCCCTTCTTATTACCGAAAGAATTCAAGGGAAATTGTACTCGGAAGAATTTAAGCAATATAAATATATTCAATACGACACAGAATGTCTATCTGTGAAGAACGAAATTTGGAGAAGAATATGCCAAAAAATGCGGGTTATACCACGCGTTACTCACATACTTAAAGGAGGATAAAAAGGCCCGTTGATATTGAAATTTGACAAATAGGAAACAAGTGAATTCTGAAAATGCATGAACACCTGTTCTTGCACCTGAATGGTCAATTGAGAAGCGACAGAGTTTATATCAATGTAGAAGCCGCGTATTGCTTATTCAAACAACATATCTACTCATGACAAAACAACGCTCCTACATGGATCGCTGATTAATCTCTCAAGCAAGAAGTTTTCCTGTATCTTCAGCCAAACATTTTATTTGTGTGAAGATGCATTACACTTACATATATGATATACTTTTTATTTTCATGAGCGTATTTCGTTGTACTTTCTTTGTGTATGTTATCTTCTCAATCAAATATTCACTCTGCAAGAGTGCAGACCACTGAATGCATTCGAGGGAAGACGACTTTTATCCAGAGAATAATTCAATTTAAATTTCTTTATCCGTACCAGAAGAGGAGTATAAACGATGAAGTGTTCAATCCTTGCTGCATTTGCGTTCGCGATTTGTACGTATAAAAATATAACACTTTATTCTTCTTTTCCTCATCAGTTCTCATTATTCACATTGTTATCATCAGATATTCATTATTACCCTCCTATATATTATTAATAAAAATTATGAAAGTAGTAATATACCAATATGTTTTGGATCCGACGCCAGTACCTGGGTTAAAAATTTAACTCTTTTTGATTGATGTTTAATCTTCTTATTTAAAATTTGATCATTTGGTTAAAAATTCATCAATTTGGTTCAAAATTCAACTATTTTGTTGAAAATTTATTTACTTTATTGAAAATTAAACTTAAATTAGCTTAAAAGGCGATAACTCAGTCAAATTTCAACTTATTCTAATCAAAAAGAGATTATCACACACATAATTGAACTCACTTTGATTATATCAACAGCAACAAATTATTGTATAGAAAAAATGTCATTAAATTGTACCATGGTACCATGGTAAAATGAAGAATTACCAAAAACCGGTTTTTGACCATAAAAACAGATTTCGGAGGCGTATGAGATATTTCGCATATGACACATTTTTAGAAAGGTACATGGAAAAATTCATTTTTGTCCTGGAAAACTTGGAAAAGTCCTGAAATTTTTTGTTCGTAGAAACGCTAGACACCCTGGGTTTGTTTTCAAGTAATTTTTTTACATTCAGTATTTTACCTCGGTTGGAAAATAGTATTGTGTTATGGGTATATAGGTATAAAGTAGGTAGGTATATAGGTATGAGGTAGATAGGTATATAAGTGTTAGGTATAGATATTTTAGATTGATTTGGAATTCTCGTGTTATTTATTCAAATGACACGTTTATTCCGCAACACTGCTCCGACCCAGGTTGTTGATCAATCTCTCTAGCGATCACCCCAAGTGAAGAGCCTCACAAAATTGTTATGTATGGTTCCCCACTTGTGCCCATTAGTATCCAAGGTCTTTGTTTCAGGCGTCATTCACTCTATTGTCACTCTGTTTACAAACTATTTGTCGCCACACTTTTCTGTCCTGGCATACTACTCTAGCTTCTTTCACGCCCATGCATTTTTTCATGCAAGCTCTTGTGTTTCTATGGCTTCTTATGTCTCTACGGATTAATGTCTCATGTGCAGATTCTAAACATTCTTTCGGCGGTCTACCTCTGGCCATTCTGCCATTTACTTTACCTTTATACACTTGTTTGGTCACTCGTTCATCTTTCATTCTTTCAAGATGTCCGAACCATCTTAACTGATTTCTTTCCCATATGTCAACTAGTGTCTCTCCTGTACCACATTCTTTGAGGATTGTCTCGTTTCGGACTTTGTCCATCAGTGTTTTCCCGCATATTATGCGCAGAGGTTTCATGCCGATCGCGTTAATTTTACTCCTGTCCTTTTCTTGACAGGTCCATGTCTCGCTACCGCATATTACAGTCGGTACAAATATAGAATCATGTATGGCCATTTTAGGTTTTTTCTATATGTTTTTATTTGTTAGGATGGACCCTGCTCTACCGATAACCTGCTTACCGATAGCTGCAATGTGAGAACAGCAACCAACTGTTCTTCCACCATTAGCACATTCACATGCATAATGTGTCAGACCCGAAACCCCAACGCTGTTAGGCTTATACCTTAAAAAACACCTATATGTTGTGTGAGAAATATGTCTGGATGGAACTTTTACCTTCTCATCTTTAACATATTGTATATTCAATGTGCCATCTTTATTGACCATTTCAGCTAAATACGACACAGCTTGGGAGAGTTGATACGACCCAGTAAATAGAATCTTAAGATCCCTTTTTGTCATCTCCGGAAAGTCTAATAAGTCTTCGGATGTAATACTCTAGAAAGGGAGTTGCTTTCGAAACCATCCTTTCTCTTCACCCTCAATAGCCAAAGTATTTTCGATAGATTTTTGAGTATGCATCCTCTGAACCACTTCATCTAAAACGTCTACGTCTGAGAGTGACCTTCTTCCAAGAGTATTATTTAAAAATGCCGCAACTCTAAAGAAACTTCCCACTTTAAGTAACAGCTTGTTATCAAGCTTGTGATGAAGAAGGCGATACTTTTGTTTTAACATACCATGCACAGATTCAACAACCCAGCGAATTTTAGTAACAAAACGTGACTGATTAGACTCTTCTGCTGGCAATTGCTTCCTCTTACCTTTCAACGCTGGTATTAATACTTTAAACTTTTTTTCCTCTAAACTACATACAATATCACGAAATCCGCGATCAAGTACAAAAGTATCACCTTCCTTTAAAAAGTTGCGTAGACCATTTGCATCTTCCAAAATATTTTTCAGAATTTCCGCATCATTTTTAGTTGCAAGATACGGTCCAAGCATATCAATCACAAAACCGTCAGTCGTGCAGATTGTGAAGGATTTGCAAAGAGGAACTTTCTTTTTGCCCCGAAAAAGATTTCCTCTGGTACTCGTTGTTGGAACTTTTTTGGTGTCGTGCATACGTACCATCACAAATTATAAATAAATTATTACTCACATCAAACAGTTTCCTTGTTATTTCCGTAGTGTGATTATTAATAAGATCATCTCTGTTTAAAGCACATAAGCCAAAAGAAAATGGTAGAATATCAGTTTCGAAAGATTTAATTGCGCTTGCACAATAATCAGAAATTGATTGTTCATTATCTAACTGAAAGACAGAACTGATTATTTTATTTGAGTTTCCTGTACGTAGTTTGAAAAGAAACAGAACCAGAGCTTGAATTACTGAACGGGATGAACGGTTTCTCAAAGAAATCATCTTATCTTTTAAATCATTAAGCTGGTTATTAATTATGTAGATAAACGTTTATTTTTTAGCCTGCTGGCCTTAAAAAATTGTCTTGCTTGCACTTCCATTTTTTTTACAGAATTTTCTTAAAACTAACATCCTTCCACACCTTATCTCTAACGCCGCTCGCTCTTATCGCATTGCCTTCCTCGCTTTGCCTCGCCTCGCACGCATGTCCCTACTTTCTTGCTTTGGCTCGCATTACCAAACTCTGCCTCCACGGCTAATACCTAATACTTATCTACTATTTACAATATTTACATTTACTTATATTTACTTCCTCCTCTATTTACAATCTTTCCTTCTCCATTCCCCATTCTCCTTCCTTCTCTTCTTCTCCATCTTGCCCAAGACTCCCTTCACCCATGCTACTGCCCTTTTGTCCCCCCTTTCATGCATCAATACCTCCATGCTTATCCCACTCCTTTCCACCTCTACGCACTCCTCAAACCATTGCTCCACTCTTGACTCCCCCTTCCCACATAGTTCATACATCCTCTTTTCCCTAGCGAGCCAGAACCTATTGAGACCCTCCATGCACCCACATCTCATCCTAGCTATAAGCTCCTGACTTCCTTTCTCTCCTTTCTCACACAAATATTGCGCTCTCGCCCTTGGCATAATCCACACATAGTTCCCATTAAACCTTGTCTCTCTTATTCTCTCTTCCCCTGCTGTCTTCTCTCTCTCCATGCTGTTTTTATTAACCAACTCATATACCTTCCTTCCTTCCTCATGCATCCTTCTCACTTCATCCATCTGCAGTCCATTCGTTCTAAAATACCTTTCTCTTTCAACCTCCATCTTCCCACCCTCTCTCCTGTTCTCCTTCTCCCACCAACACACCCTAACCAAATTACTTCCCCCCTCTTCCAAAAATTTCTCCTCATATTTACACGCCCGACTCCCCGCTAGAATCCCTAAACTCGTTCTCCCCGTCTCTCTCCTGACAATAAAATTAGGCGTGTTCCTTGCCAGCCCCAGTGTCCACTTTACATACCTCTCCTGTATCCTATTTACCTCTTCGCTTTCCTTCCACCCCCACACCTCTACTCCATACAATAGCACACTCATCACTAGTGAGTCAAACAATTTCATTCTCCTTCCAAAATCATCTGCGAATAACTTCTTTCCCAACCCCCACACCTGCCTCATCACCACATTTGCCCTCCTCACTCTCTCTTTTATGTGACCGTCCACTCCGCCATTCCTCCGAAACAAGAAGCCCAGGTACACAAACTCTTTCACCGCCTGCCCCGCCTTTCCCTTCCACTTCCACTCCCCTTCCTTATCCCTTCCACCTCCTTTTCTGAAAACCATAACCTTGGACTTTTCCGCATTCAGTTCTAACCTGTTCTTATCCAGGTATTTTTTCAACCTCTTCATCATTTCCTTTAAGGCCTCCTCGCTTTTTGCCAACAACACTATGTCATTTGCATACGCTAGCGACCAAATTCTAACCCCTCCTACCCTGACTCCTCCTACCACTCCGGCCTCCAGCTTACTTTCCATATCCGCAATTAAAATCGCAAAAAGCGTTGGGCTAAGCGGACACCCTTGTCTTAACCCCCTATCCATCCAGAATCCCTCCGAAATCCCCTGTCCTCCTCTCACCTTATCTTTGTTCTCTTCATATATCTCCCTTACCCTCTCGATCAGGCCTGTCTCCAATCCCCTATCCTCCATCGCCTCCCACAACCTCCCCCTATCCACCGACGGAAACGCGCCTTTCAGATTCACAAAAAACGCGTACACTCTCGACCCCTTCTTCGCTAATTCTCTATCCACCATGTGCTGCAGAACGTAGATATTGTCGATAGTACTCCTACCTGCCCTAAAGCCCGCCTACGTCTCCGGCAATATTCATTTCCCCTCGACATTCTTCCGCAGCCTCTCCGCCACCACCATCGCGTATACTCTATACGCCGTATTCATTAGCGTAATCCCTCTATAATTTTCCTGCCTATCCCTATCTCCTTTCTTATACAGAGGCACTGTTAACTCTTCTCTCCACCCTCGTGGGAATCCCTACCCCCTCCATACTTTCTTCACTACCTCCTTCAGCCTCTCCCTAACCTCTTGTGTACTAAACAGCCATGCTTCGTTCTCTACCCCATCCACCCATGCTGATTTTGACCTTCTTAACTTCCTTATCTGTTTCTCTATCTCCTCGTCATTCAACTCCTCCATCTCTGCCTTCCCCGTTCTCCTACTCCCATCATCTCTCTTCCTTGTATCTGAGCCCTGAAATGATTCTTTAAAAAGCTCCCTCCACTCCTCACTCCCTATCTTCTCGCTTATCTCTACGCTACGCTTCCTAAACCTATTTATTATCTTCCAGACGTCCCCCTCTGTCTTAACATTCTTCTTTCTCCTTTTCCTGTTCTTTCTTCTTACACATCAATCTAAATCCCTTCCTCATTTCTACGTACTCCTCCCTTTTCGCGGTACCCTCTTTCCACTTCTTATACTTCCTCTTCACCTTCCTTTTCATCTTTTTACATTCCCTATCCCATCACGGCTTCACCATTCCTTTCTTCTTCTTCTTGAATACCCTTGCATATTCATGACTACATAGTCTATCACCGATACCCCCACCTTACCTACATATGTGTATTCTCCCTCTTCGTCCCCAGTTGCCATACCATTTGCCACCGCCCAGCCTCTATCCTCCATCCAGTGGCTTAGAATCTCCCCCTCCTTATTTATTAACCTATCCTTCGAATTCCTTTCGAAGCTGTCCCCTTCCCTGTAAAGGCCCCCTTCCCTCCCCATCTTCGCGTTAAAGTCCCCACCCAGTACCACCATACCCTCCTCTCTTTCACCTAGCAGGTCTTCCACCCTTTCTTTAATTCTTTCCATCCCATCCTTATTGTACACTGTCACAAACTTACACGCTATCCCTCCTATCTTTACTTTCCTCATTTGCACTCCCTCCCCCTCTTGCTCTTCGTGAGCTTCTTCCTCTAATCCATCTCTAACCCCCATTATAATTCCCCCACTAGCTCTTCCTTTCTTCTTCACTCTGACCGCCTCCTGGAGTCTCCACCTATACCCCCTTGGCAGCTTTGGCTCTATTCTATCCCATTCCTTTCTTTCCACCGACGTCTCTACCAGTCCTACCACATCAAATTCCTGGATATACCTCCAGAACTCCTCATACTTCTTCTTTACCCGTGCTACGTTCCAGCAAAAGCACCTTCACAACTCCTCTACCCTGCATTACCCCCACCCCCCTACTTCCTACGAAACAAATTTCCCTGCACTTCCTTCAACACCTCTTTCTCCTCGTTCCACACCCACATTTTCTCGTCTATTTTTATTTTCCAATACCCTACCTTCGCCGATCTGCCTTCACTCCTCTCCCTCCTAGCCCTGTCGTACAGCATTCTTTGTATATCCCTTTCCTTTCTCGTCAAATCATGATCGATGAAAACTTCCTTATCCTTTATCCTATTTTTATTTCGCATTAACCCCAACTTTTCTTCCCAGCTCTCCAACTCCATAACCGCCACTTCTTTCTCCTTTCTCCCCTCCAACTTAACTTTCCCTACCCTGCCTTTATTCCACCCTATGCTCTGCAGCAGCGCTTCCACGCCCTCCCTTTCTTCCCCGCTCTTCATCTTCAACCCTCTTATCACAATATTATTTCTCCTGTCTGCCTTCTCCTTTCTCTCCATTCTCAACTCCATTGCCCTTATCCTTTCCCTATCCGCACTCTCCTCCTTTTCATTCCTACGCTCTCCCACTTTTTCTTCTATCATATTCCGTACCCTCTCCCAAATACCTTGAATCCTGCCCCCGCTACCCCCGTCTCCTATTTTCATTTCCGTCCTGCCCTCCACCTTCTCAAGCCTTTTTTCCGTCCTTTCTTTCCACAAGCTAATCTCCTCTTCCATCTGTTTTATTTTAACTTCTTTTTCTTTTCCTCTCTAACCCATCTACTCTCTCTCAGCTCTTTCACCTCCTTTTCCCATTTCTCATTTCTGATTTTCAAGTCCTCCCTCATGCCTCCCATCTGCTCCTTGGTCCCCCTTACGTCCTCACTCAGCCCCCTGATCTCGCCTAACAACATCGCAAGAGCCTCCTTTTCCAACATCCCCTCCATTTGGGGGGGGGGGGTGACCTAGGTGTTATCCCGCTTTTTTTAAACGGGCTCTCGACCTCGCTTTTCTCCGGACTCTCTTGGCTGTCTCTCTTCCTTTTCAAGAGATCCTCCCCGTCACTTGCGCTCGACGCTCTCTCCCTTACCTTCTCGCTTCCTTCGTTGCCACCGTCCCTATTTCTCCCTCTCCCCGACGCACCGCTCGACACCGGGCGACGCTTTGTTGGCCGTCGTGGCTTGTGGAAAATTCCCACCCCGTCAGTTTCACTACCAGCACTGCCGGTACTCTCGCTGCGCACCTCCCGCTCTGCCGCCGGTAACTGGGACCTCTCCATGCAGTACCTTCCGCAACCGACAGATGTCTCTGCAGAATGTTGGCGTCTTGACCCCTCGAAGCCCAAGACTCCTGACGACGAACTCCCCCGATTACTTCCAAACCTAACCTCACTTTCCCTATCCAACTAAATCTCACCTCACACTCACGCTGAAACTCACTTTTTATCTCCCCAATTCACCCCAAACAAACCTACTCACCTCCTCGGCTTCCACCCTCACCCTCAGCACATTTTTCTCCTCTTTAACATATTGCATATTCAATGTGCCATCTTTATTGAACATTTCAGCTAAATACGTCCCAGCTTGGGAGAGTTGATACGACCCAGTAAATAGAACCTTAAGATTCCTTTTTTTCATCTCCGGAAAGTCTAATAAGTCTTCGGATGTAATACTCTGGAAAGGGAGTTGCTTTCGAAACCATCCTTTCTCTTCAGCCTTAATAGCCAAGGTATTTTCGATGGATTTTTGAGTATGCATCCTCTGAACCACTTCATCTAAAACGTCTACGTCTGAGAGTGACCTTCTTCCAAAAGTATTATTTAAAAATGCCGCAATTCTAAAGAAGCTTGTTCTCAAGCTTGTGATCAAGAAGGCGATACTTTTGTTTTCACATACCATGCACAGATTCAACAACCCAGCCAATTTTAGTAACAAAACGTGACTGATTAGACTCTTCTGCTGGCAATTGCTTCCTCTTATCTTTCAACGCAGGTATTAATACTTTAGACTTTTTTTCCTCTAAATTACATACAATATCACGAAATCCGCGATCAAGTACAAAAGTATCACCTTCCTTTAAAAAGTTGCGTAGACCATTTGCATCTTCCAAAATATTTTTCAAAATTTCCGCATCATTTTTAGTTGCAAGATACGGTCCAAGCATATCAATCACAAAACCGTCAGTCGTGCAGATAGTGAAGGGTTTGCAAAGAGGAGCTTTCTTTTGCCCCGAAAAAGATTTCCTCTTGTACTCGTTGTTGGAACTTTTTTGGTGTCGTGCATACGTACCATCACAAATTATAAATAAATTATTACTCGCATCAAACAGTTTCCTTGTTATTTCCGTAGTGTGATTATTAATAAGATCATCTCTGTTTAAAGCACTTAAGCCAAAAGAAAATGGTAGGATATCAGTTTCGAAAGATTTAATTACGCTTGCACAATAATCAGAAATTGATTGTTCATTATCTAACTGAAAGACAGAACTGATTATTTTATTTGAGTTTCCTGTACGTAGTTTAAAAAGAAACAGAACCAGAGCTTGAATTACTGAACGGGATGAATGGTTTCTCAAAGAAATTATCTTATCTTTTAAATCATTAAGCTGGTTATTAATTATGTATTATGCGCTGTGTGGACACATTTGCATCGATGTTTTCATAATTTTTGAAACATTCTGCAACTTTGTGCTAAGGTGCCTTGAAAATCCTTTTGTAGAACATTTGATTTTAAGACTACCAGACCCGAGGCGGTCACAAAAACCGAAGATCAGTGTAAACGGTTCTATTAATCAAGTGGCTCGAAATGACAGTGATAAACTCTGGAAACTATACGTGTATAGGCAAAGTGCAGACGTCCTTTAAAAAAATGGGTCCCATTCATCCACGGTGGAAAATTACTTTTTTGCTTTCCCCCTCCATATCTCCCACAAAAATGGGATTTTTAAGTTGAAACTTGGTGGAGTTTCATACCACATGGAAACGAACTTATGACGTCAATTTAAGCTTCATACGAACGGGAGCCGATTTCACATGCTTATTCCGCTAAGCCCTTTGCAAGTCACTTGAGAATGAAGACAGCAATAAAATTATAGTCCAAATAAAACATCGTAAATTTGGTTGTAAAATATTTATTTTCCTTAAACATTACTGAACAAACATTTAGATTGACCCACCGATATTTAATTGAAATGTACTATATAAACTCATTACTTTTCAATATTTATTCCCCGAAAAGGAAATGGCCTGATGGTATAATAATAATATTAATTTACATTCATTGTACATTTGTAGGTGTTCTGGGAGTCATTCTCGCCCAACGATTCATAGAATCCAAAGAATACGAAGTGAAACCAAATGACGGTATAATAGTGGAAGGGTTGAAGGCAAATTGTGCAAAATATATATACAAACTTGTATGGGTAAAAACATGCATTTAAATAATAAAGAAAAATCATAAGATCAAAAAATCTGTTATATATTCACGTCGCATAATTCGAGATTCTCTATCCGAAAAAGAAAATGCCTATTTTAATAGACTAAAGGCATTATAATCGAAATCTATGAAAAAACATATATTGATCTATATGCTTTAGAGATATTCAAATTGTATGAAATTTTGAATAAATAACAATATTTTGCATGTGATAATAATTCTTTGTTTTACTATATACAAAAATGCACTATTTAATTATAATTTTTAACTCTTCTCTAAAAAATAAATCGTCTAATTGTGATTATTGTCATCGAACTTTCGTTATGTTTATTGGTCTGCAAAGTACAAATTGTATGCAATTCAAGTGGTCAGGAATAGTGTTCTTCATTTATGTTTAGAGCGTTAGATTTTATGTGTGTTCATATGTGTATGTATAAAATAGGTTAAACAAACACCATATGTTCCCTCTCCCGTGCGGAAAATGCCTTTTTTAGCCTTATTTAAAAAAAGGCTCGTACCAGGCCCTGATAAGGTTGCCTGATTTAAAAATGTATATAACGGTCCTGGTCAGGTCCAAATAAGGCCCGGATAGGCTAGCCTTATTTTTAATTAAGGCAATCTGATAAAAGGCCGTATTTACGGCCCTGATCAGGTACGAATAAAGCCCGGATAGATTGCCCTTTTTATTAAGTAACGCAGTTTATTGAAACTTTTCATAATAATGATAATGATTAATAGTCGCTTTCGTAAAAAAAGGAGAAAATAGATTAATTCATGTTGAATTTTTTTCATCTAGTATATTAGATTTTTTTACAATAGTTTAACAATAATCTACAGTGCTCAGCTATGTAAAATGCTTGAAATAATAATATTGCAATTTCATCGCATTATTAATCACTATAAATAATAATTAATCAAATTCTGATATCGTAAATTATTTATTATGTATTATGTTGAACAAATAATTATTTTATTTTAGCTTTAATAAATAATTTCGTATATTCATATATCTAACTCTCATAATGGTATGAATGATAAACCACGATTCATGGATAAAAGATTTGACACAAAAAGATTTGATTCAAAATTTGAAGATTTGAATCTTGCCGCCTTGGGCAAAAGTTCGGCTGTGGTGCGCCAGGGCGCGCAACGATTTGCCTCTCTCGCAGTCGAAACGGCGCGTCGAGTGTTTAAGACAGGAGTCGAGGCGCCGAAATCATACTTACTTGGCATGAATGCTACCGTGATAAAAAAGGTGGTTACTGTAGGGCGAGGCTCTTCTATTGCACTTACGGTCGAGCTGACTCTTTTGCTGCTGCGAGATATCCGTAATGTGGATATCTCAGTTGTATAATTTTTGTTAGTCGCGACTGTGTACGCGCGCTGTACGGATACGGAAAATTTTATAATGCTTGACAGAATTGAAAAAGATTTTAATATACATTATTGTACATAATAATATGTATTTTAATAAAACATCACCTTTGGAAGTCAACATACATATTTTTATATTTATTTCATTCTCATTTGAAAAATAAGTAAGGGATTCGATACGAAATAATGACGGCCCTGCAAAGGACCTTAATTATTTTAAAGGTACAAAAAAGGCTGCCTGACATGGACCTTATAAGGTAGCCAATTACGGCCCTTTTAATTCCGAGCGTGACGGAACACCATAAGGGCCTGATAGGAGTTACTTATCCGGACCTTAAATATAATACGGCAATCCTTTCAGGACCTTATAGTGCCCGGATTTAAATTTCCACACGGGCTGGGAGTGACTGCCATCCAGAAAAATGACACTGGTTCCTAGTTGAACCGGGATGAATTACGGTCGAATCACAATAGCGTACTCGCAAAACACTTGTGTGTCTCCCGGACACAGAGCAATCCAAATAAATATTTTAATAAATATTATGGGTACGTTCGCCGCAGAAATTGCCCCGGTTGGCCCTACTACAACAAGTTTTCTGGTCAGATCCCGGCCGGGCTACACCTGGTTGGGTTTCATGGCCGGGAACCGGTGGGGAGCCGGCCGGGCTACATTTTTCTCGAATCACCTAGTCGGGAGCCGGCCGTTTACTGGCCGGTACAACCCTGGTTAGATTTTATGGTAGGGAGCCGACCGGACACTGGTCAGAATACTTTTTTTCTAGAAATTACACATTTTATAAGAACCGTGATATTATCAAAGACGTAATTACGGATACTAGATGAATTATCATTTGAAAAGTATAATTTAAAGATTTATTAGATCAGTAAAACAGTAACTAGCAATGTGCAACAGCAGATTTATTACAATTTTCTCTATTTTCAGCCAATTTTTAGTCTCTACACTTTGAAATTTGCCGACATGTCTGACGCTTTCTGCGCTGGCGTCGGAGCGTCGGCGTAGACACTTGTAAGTTTAAGTTTCGCACCTCGAACGAGAATGCACGTTGCACTCATGTCGCGTCGTCTCCTCGAAGTTCGCAAATAAAATCCGTGATTAAAATCAACCTTATTTCAGTAATCAGTTCCAAAACTCCACTTACTGCGCGAATAATAATTATTCTACATTAAAGTATAGTGCTGTGTATTCATTTTTTCCTTTCTTCCTTCCTAACCTCAAATCACCACGTGGTTTCAAAAATAAAACAATTGCTAGGACAAAAAGACAAACCAAGTTACCAATTTCTCGCCTGAAGCAAAACATTTTTTGACCGTTCTGTGGCCGGGTTACCCGACCGGATCCCGGCCGGTATGAAAGCCGGAATCCGACCAGTTTACCGTGACGTTTTTAGCCGGATCCCGGCCAATATCCCCGGCCGGCGCCCGGTTTAAACTGGGGCTATCCGGCCGGCTCCCGGTCGGATCCCTGTTACAATTCCTACACGGGTGGTGAATTTTGAAAAAGAAAATTACATTGTCAAAATAAAGGATATAAAAATTCCCATAAAACTGAAAAAAATGTTCTAGTCCTGATAGTTTAGAAGATATGGCTTTCAGAAGCGACTTTTAAGTTAAATTTTCATATTTTTTTATTTTCTCTTTTCTAGTGCATCCTGCATAAAAGTTTAACCGTTTATAAATCAAGCAGACTAAATTATCTAAAAAAAACAATTGTTTGACGACATTAGATCCTAGGTTACTTCTTCGTAAAATAGACCAATTTTTTATAAAATCTTGTGAAACGCGACAAAAATTTATCAATGTTTGGTGCAATGAAACGAGATATTTTTAGAAACTACGCGTTTAGCAAAATTTTATGAAAAATTGGTCTATTTTAGGAAGCGATAACATGGGATAAATTGTAGTTGAGACATTGCTTTTTATTTAAGTTTTTCAGGGAATTTAGTCTACTTAAACATAACACTGCCACATTTTTATGTAGGATGCACTACGAATAAGGTTTTAAAAAATATGAAATTTTAAACCAAATTTTCACTTGAAAGTCGCTTTTGAAGGCCACGTCTTTCAAACTGTTAGGGCTAGAACATTATTTCTTAGTTTTATGGGAAATCTGATGTACTTTATTTTGACAATGTAATGTTTTTACAAAATGTACCAGAAAAGAGCAAATTTACAGAAAAAACTTATTTTTCTAACATTTGAAGCAAATTTAATAGAGTTCCACATATCGCTTCTCTTCGAACATTTGGGATCTTTTTTCGGAGGCTAAACTGAAGGGTTGAAGGAAATAAAACTTTAAGACTGTGCTGTTGTCACAACAAGGTTTAAAAAAGACTGTTTTTAAATAGTTACAATCTAAGATATTTTAAAAGGCCACCCAAAGAATTTTCGAATTTTCGGCTTGAAATATTCGGGAGGTGTCCCAAAAAAAATCAGCAAAAAACCAGGTCGGGCAAGCACCTTTTGAGTGAAAGTTGGTTCAACCTACGTGTGACGTGTATCGAACTAAAAATTTTTAATCAAATTGATCAATAGCATTAACATTTTTTTTTGTAATATTTGAGATTCAATAATATAACTTATATTAGGTTCAAAAATAATAATTAAGAGGAAGTTACAATATTTCAAAGTTAAGGATTTCGAAGATCACTTCAAAGTCTATCCCACAAGTTTTTCTTTTTTGAAATTTGAAGTTATTGTTTGAGGTTAAAACTCTAAAATAATTATTTAAACTGTTAAAACTATTGTCATCGCCAGTTGACGCGTCATCTGGCCTATTTCTGTTGGACGCTTTACGGTTAGACCTAATTTAGAAAAATATTGTGGCCTGTTTGAAAAGTTCTGAAAATCTTACTGTCTAAATTTTTCAACTTTCTAGCAATCGCCCTTATATGATATTTATCAATTTTTATTGAGTTGAGATACACATATAATGCGTTGATGAATTCCCTAATTGACTCAATAGCAACAAAGTGTACAATCATTATGCGTGAATTCTTTCATACACAAAGAAAGTTAGTATCCGTTTTTTAGAGAAGGGAAGGATCTTTAAAGCACATAATACAATGTTGCTTTTTATAAATTCAGCTTCTTTTTATAAGACTTTTAATTCTATTTATCTCTGTAGCTGCCAGCAAATTAACAATAATAAAAGAATAAATCTAGGGCCACAATACATACGGGCGAATGTGCCAAATTTCGGAAATACGCGTTATTGGCCTAAAATAATATTTTAAACCTAACTCATATTTCTGTAGAAGATTATAGTCCAGTTCGATTTAGAAGTGGATCAAAATCCATGTTTCGTATTTTTTTTGTAAAGTAATTTCATCTTTTCGCCTGTTATTTTTACTATTGAATAGAGCTAAGTAAAAGCTCGAAAAAACTTTTTTTTTACATTCTCATTCTAATGAGAAGGTATTGGTTTTATGTAAAATTTGACATAGTCGGTTTTCATCAAATCTCCACGTTTTGAGACCCCCTGAGCCAGAAAAAACGGTTTTTACCAAGGTGTCTGTCTGTCTGTAGTCTGTCTGTCTGTCTGTCTGACTGTCTGTCTGTCTGTCTGTCTGTCTGTAGCCACGATAACTTTCGAAAAAATGATCAGAT
>CAKNYM010046320.1:74526-98992 GCA_932195095.1 Andricus curvator
TTTTCAGACAATTTTTAGTCTGTACACTTTCAAATTTACCGCCATGTTTGACGCCTTCTGCGCTGGCGTCGGCGTAGACACTTGTAAGTTTCAGTTTCGAACCTCGAACGAGAATGCACGTGTCGTCTCCTCGAAGTTCGCAAATAAAACCGCGATCCATAATTAAAATGAACCTTATTTCAGTAATCAGTTCGAAAACCCCACTTACTGCGTGGATAATTAGTATTTTTAATTAATTTATAGTGTTGTGTATTCATTTTTTTCCTTTCTTCCTTCCTAACCTCAAATCACCACGTGGTTTCCAAAATAAAACAATTGCTAGGAGATTCTAGCATCAATTATTGAAACTCTACTCCAATTTCCTCACGAGAATTTATTAACTTGATTTGTCATTTAAAGTTCATTGTATTCTTTACGATGAGCCTTAAAAGACAAAACAAGTTACCAATTTCTCGCCAGAAGCAACATTTTTTAACCGCTCTGTGGCCGGATTACCCGACCGGATCCCGGCCGGTATGAAAGCCGGAATCCGACCAGTTTACCGTGACGTTTTTAGCCGGATCCCGGCCGGTATACCCGGTCAGCGCCCGGTTTAAACTGGGGCTATCCGGCCGGCTCCCGGTCGGATCCATGTTACCATTCCTACACGGGTTATGGGGATTAAAATTTCCTTTTGGGGTTAGAAACACTCCCTTAGAGTTTCATTTAAAAATAGTTTTTCGCTGTATACGCACGATAGATATGGATAAAAAGTACTAAAATCGGCGCACATCTTCTCATTTGAAAACAAATAAGTAAGGATAAACAAAAAACTCTTTGAATCAATAAACATTTGTTTATCCCTATATCAACAGGGTGGCCACCCACCCGGGAGAAAGCCGGGAAAAACTTGCAACGGGAGAAAACCGGCATAAAGCCGGGAGAAAAATATTACACCGGGAGATTTCCCGTATTTCATAATTCGCGCGTTTTGTAAGTTTTGAGTGAAAATTATTTTTTTCGTACAGAAATCACATTTTTTAGTAAAAAAATCTATCCAGTCTTTTTGAATTTCACTTGCTACTACATTATATGATACTTGTCAATAATATATTTATCGTCTAATTATGTTTTTGAATGCACAATTCTGAAAGTTTAATCTCTAAGTCCTTGAAACTAAATATTTTTCTTGAATTAATTTTTAGATTAATTTTTGTAGATTTTTACTTTTTAATTTCACAATATTTTCGTTTCAAAGCCAAATATTCAAAGTGTCAGGACAACTTCTCAATTCAATATTTTTAAATTTCATATTAAAAACCTTGATAGTCAGTTTTGACTTGAATCATTTCAGATGTAAATATAAAGCATTTTCGAATTAAAAATATTGAAATTGTATGATTTCAAAAATTTGAATAATATTACAGCAATCCTGTTTTGTATTATTCATTTTTTATTTTTAATGTAATATCTTAAAATTGTCCGATTTTTAGTTAACGATTTAAACAAATGAATAATTTCAAATTGAAAAATATTGAATAGAAAAATTCAAGAATGTATTAATAATATGTATTCTAAAGGAAGATTAAAAATTTAAAAATTTAAAATTGAGTTTAAAATAAAACAAGATGAAATAAACTTTCTGAAATTGATACATCAGTAAAGGAATAATTTCGGTAATTTCAAATCGTTACAATTTTAGAGTTCTGAAATTTGATGTTGAACACTAAATTTTTTATTTTCCCCTTTCATAAGTTTTAATTTGCAATTAAAATTGAATTTTTTTAATTTTGGAGAATATAATTAGCAATTCAAAAGATATTAATTTTGTTAACGATTTATATTTACTTAAAATAATTGAAATTTTAAAGGGTCTGAGTATAAAAAAGTGTTAATATCACAATTTTTGGTAATTCAAATTTTTTTCAAAGCAGAAATGTTTTCATTTTTACTTTTCCTATTTAAAATTAATATTCATTTTTAACGTTTTTTTAAAAATTATTCAATTAATTTTTTGATTTTAGAAGAATTTGTCTTATCAGCTTTAATGTAAAATTATAATTTTGTTACGTAATAACAATTTAAAATTCTAGAATTTCAGAAGCTTTGACTTTGGAAGATTCAATTTAGTTTTAAATTTCAAATTGTCAAATTTTAATTGCTCTGAATTTAAAATGATTCAAATTCAAAAGTTTTTAATTTTTTAATTTTGAACGCTTTTCATTATAAATAATACAATTTTAATGCTTCTTAATTTTGAATGATGTAATTTCCAAAATTCAAATCTTAAAATATTCAATTTTTAACGTTTTGACATTGTCTTCTCTTCGAAATTTTAATCTGAAATAATTTAATTTCGTGATTCTTCAATTAAAAAAAAAAGTTTAATATTTAGCGCTTCGACTTAGAAATTACACAATATTATTCAAATCCTTTTTCTAATTAAATTGCTCAAAATCGTTCTATATATATATTTTTTTATTTTTATTTCAGACGTTTTCAGTTAGAAATAATTAATTATTGTTTCAAAAATGTTTAAAACATAATATTTAAAAATTGGTTTGATAACAAATTTTTAAATTGTTTATATGATTCAAAGTCAATATATTTTTTGCAAAAAAGATTGCTGATACTTATCAAGTGTATATATTTTTTCTAAACCGAGAGAAATCACGAATATTTAACGGGAGAACCGGGAGAAAGCCTGGAAATGAAAATTTTAAAAATAGTGGCCACCCTGATCAAATAAATAATTTTTTTGATTCAAACAGAATTTGTTTGAATCAAACAAAATTTGCTGGATTCAAACAAACATTTTACTCAGTGTGGTGAACAGAGAGGGTTAAATTGGTTTAAAATGGTAAAAAAACGGTTTTTTGAAAATTCCCCCTTTCTGGTGCATTTTGTAAAAAACTTTCTTGTGTAAAAATAAAGCATATAAAATTTCCCACAAAAGTAAAACAAAAATAATGATTTTCTAGCTCTAATTGTTTAGCAGATCACGGTGAGCCTCAAACAACTTTAACCTAAAAAAGACATTAAAAGATTTTTTTTTGCGCATAAAATAAAATAATCGCGAAAGCGCTTTTTTCAAAATTTGAAATTTGTATTATAAAAAAAATTAATAACAAATTTTCTTACTCAGCAACTGTTAAAAATGAAATATAGAGTCAAAACAGTTCTACAAAAATGTTGTAAAATTATAACTGTTGAATCAACAGAGGTTTATATATTCCTGCAGTACAAAAGGTTATTAAAAAGTAATATTACTGGAATTTTTTGCAAAATTTTCTCCTTGGATGATGTTCGGATGTTTTTGACATGCAATTCAAAAAATCCTGGGAGCGCTCTTTAAAAAAAAAACAATTAAATTTTTTTTTTTTTATATTTCTGAATTTTAAATATAACTCCATTTTATTTGCTTCAAACTGAATAAGAAAATTATTGTGAAATTATGTTCCAAAACAAGAACTGTATAATCTATCAAAGTTCTTGTACATTTGAAAGAAAATCTTTAACCGCAGTAAAAGTTGTTGAAACATTGTTGTAATCACCGGTACATCTCACGTTGTAATTAAATGAAGTTCAAAAGATTTTAAAAATTAAAAAAGTAAAAGTTAAAAATTACGCAGAAAATGCTTGAAAAAATGTTGTATTGGGAATTTGAAAAAAATACTTTCATGACAACATAAAGCAATATTAAAAACATATCATCTAACTTTAATGATCTTTCGCGTGAAAATTGTGTGTAAAATTTCAGTTTTTTCTTAATATCTCATTTGCAGAACATCTCACATAAATATTTTGTACTTTTAAGTTCAAGTAGACTAAATTTTTTGAAAAAATAAAATGTTTTAACTACAATAGATTCAAGGTTATCGCTTCCCGAAATATACCAATTTTTCATCAAGTCTCGTTAAACGCGTAGTTTCTGGAAATATCTCGCTTCGTTGCGCCAAATATTCATAAGTGCACCTAAAACAGTCTAATTTGAGTCATTTTTTTAATATTTCCTGGGAAATTGAGCTCGTTTTAAAAAATATTAATTTTCAGGAATTATTTAGATTTGTTAAAAAAAGCAATGCAAGAAAGCGAGATATTGTCCGAAACTACTCGTTTAACAAGATTTTTTGAAAAATGTGTCTATTTCAGAAAGCGATAACCTAGTATCTATTATTGTTAAGACATTGTTTTTTTCTTAGTTTTTCAGCGACTTTAGTTTACTTAAACTTAACGAAGCAAATTTTTGAAGTATCATGCCGTACAAATGAGATATTAACAACAAATGTTAAGTTTTATAATAAATTTTCACTCAAAATTCACTTCTGAAGTTCATATCTTCTAGAAAATTAGATCTTTTTCCCAAAAAACTGATTTTTTAACCATTTTAACAAACAAAAAAACAAGTGCAACATATTGCTTGTCCTTGAACACTGGAAATCTTTTTAATGGACGAGAAACTGAATGGTTTAAGCGAATAAAACTTTAAGACTGAGCTGTTTTTAAAGTAAGTTTCATAAAAGACTGTACTCGAAGTCAAAGCCCAAGATTCTTTAACGAGTTTTCTCATTTTTGCTTTAAAATATTCAGGAGGTGTCCCCAAAAAAGAACTAGCCTAAACCAGGGTGGGCAAGCACCTTTTCAGTAAAAGTTCATTCAATATAGGCGTGTTAGACATTATGAAAAAGGATTAAATAAATTCTTCAATATACAGACATAAATTCATGTAAATTTTGAAACATTTTCACTTAATTTAGGCATTCAAAATTAATTTGATCGTCAAATAAGAAGCAATGTGTCACTTTTAAATATTTTCTCGTGATTCAAAGTCAATAAAAATATTTTAATTTGAACCTTCTACATATGTTATTATTTAAATATATTGCAGATACATTCCCGATGACACAATGCATTATAACTTCTAATGAAGAGCTTGTTTTTCGATACGCCCTATTGTTTATTAAATTGTTTAAAAAATCATAATAGTAAGTGTCATAATAAAATCAAAATTAATGGAACTTACAAAATGCGAAGGAAACTAAAACTGCAACTGAAAACTTCATTTTAGTTTGTTTATTCTTTCAGGAACAACCAAAAATAAAAATAAAAATTTGAGTCTAAGAATTCGCTTCTGCGGGTTAGGAAGAGCGTTATTCTCAGTCAAAGTCAACGAGAAAACTGATGATCTCGCAATAATTGTTGTACTATTATACACTGGTTTAGATCACATTTTCATTAAAGTTTTTCAATCGATGAGTAAATAGCTATTTATACACGAAACGTGCATTCCTTTAATAATGCATGTTGTTTACAAACGCGCACATACAAGTATAGAAACATTCGCAAATCGAGAAGTTTTCCTTGTTGTTCAATTCAAGTCATGGAAACTTTTAAGCGTAATGCGTTTATAATCTATAATTTTATCCTTCCCTATTCCGTTTTTACTAAGACGACGGAAAAATTCTGAGACCGGATTCATTCCAAATCAAGAAATATTTACGCTTCAAGTCGTAGAATCTCTTGGTGACAAAATATGTTGTTCTGTTAGAGGAAATTGGGTCCGGATCATGCCAAACCGCAGCAAGTTTCATTGTGGCATCTCTCATTCGAAAAATTAAAAATAAAAAAAATTGCCATAATTGCAGCTGGTCACATATGCGGCAAGTCACATGGCAGCATCTCGCATTCGTGAACATTTGAAGTCCATAGAAAATTTGAAAAATTGCGGCGAGTCACAATTGCGACGAGTCACAATTGCGGCAAGTCACATTCGCGGCATGTCATACTGCGGCATCTCTCATTCGGAAGAAATTTGAAGCCCAAAAAAAATTAGAATAAATTAGTGGTGTGAATTAAACTATGTCTGTGACAAATCGCAGCGGTGTCTATACACTCCTGGACTTTTCCGAATTTTGGGACTTTGACACGACTCAACGCCAGGAAATGAGACAACACGTATTTTTCTGATCAGAGAAAAGTATGTTTTCCATGAAGTGACGATTATTTGAATTTGGACGTTAATTGAAAAAAATACCAGTTTTTTAAATTTCAACTTCTATAGTTTATGCCAGCTAATATTTCAGTTTTATTTTAGGATTCTTCTGAGGTTTACCTTCCTCCTTGGAAATTCGTCGGACAATATATGTTGTTTTTATGTGTCTTTCGCGCGAGGGGCACGTTTTCTAAAATTTGGACGATGATAAAAAAAAAACAATTTTCACTTTTAAGGAAAAGTGGGAATGCGCGTTTTAGCTATTGTGTTGCTGAATGGATACAAAAATTAGGGACTTTTGATGATGATAAAATATCCAATATTAAATTTTTTAGAGGTAAGCATTTACTTTCCGCTCCAAAACTTATCAGAATTTGTCAGCTGTTCAGCTTGATGCGACTGCGGATGCGCACATGGGTCTTAGCAAAAAATTCACATTTAGGCCCTTATGGTATGCTAACAAAATAAAAAAATTTTAAATGAGATTATAAAAAATCCTTTCGTCTCGATGTGTATTAGCATTTTTTTGTTTTGTTAAGTTCGAGGAGGGAAGTTGGGCTTGGCGTAAGATGTTGTCCGTTCTACGCCGGCGCCGTGTGTCATTCGCTTTCTCGGGTGGAAGGGTATATATTGTGGATTTCAAATTACTGATGATTTCTTCTTTCGGGATTTTGAACGGTGCTACTGCAAAATCATGCCTTTTAGATAAAGCTGATGTAATTTTATTGCTGAGAGGATGGTTAGATATGCTTTTTACTGTGTTAATTAATGGTGCGTGCCTTACTGGAAGTAATTTGTCAAATTTTATTGTTTGTTTTTGAGTGGAAAGATCTTTAATCCGTTGGGATTGGTCACATGATATGCGGTCCAATGTAGACCAAATGTCAAATCTGAGAGTGTTTGATAGGAAAAGCTGAAGTTTTAATAGTTTTTTGGAGGTAGTGTGCAAGACAAATTTGGTATGTTGTATTCTTTCTTGCAAGAGAAGCAAACTTTTTTTATGTAGAATTGATTTGGATTTAGATTTAGATGTTTTCAAATGCGTTTTCAACTGTAAGAATTTTGGGACGATGTTGTTGTCCCTATACCGTTTTAATAAAGCTAAAGATGTTAGTATGTCAGCTTGAGAAGACCTGCGCTTACTAAAAGTGTTAGTTTTAGTAAGAAAACTCTCCCCGTAGAGTTCTTTAATAATAGCTTTAATGCTTTCACGATGATTCATTGTAATAAACTTAAAGGAGGGTTTTCGGGTTTCAATCGTGTGCAAAACTACAAATCTTGCCGACGTTTCGTGAACATTGCAGTTCACTTCTTCAGGGCTGACCTGAAACTAAAGTTTCAGGTTATGTTGTTCTTATATATATTTTCTACGAGGCCTTTGATTGGCCAGAGCGCCCCATGGTGGGGATTGGTCGAACTTGATTGGCCAATCAAGTCTTTTTTTTTTAAACCGGGAGAACGGAAAGCCAAATCGGATTGCTATTATATCCATTGTCCCTATTGATGTTATTAGGGTGTTTTAAGATTTCGATTGCTTGTCTATGTTTTCTGGGAAAAATATTGTACGTTTTTACAATGACGGTTGTTTTGTCAAATAAAATGCTATGTCCTGTTTCGATATGATGCTCAGCTTGCGCTGATTGCGTGAAATGTTTTAGCCTGCCTTTACTCTCATGCTACTATACATTTTGGCTCACCGCTCTCCCGGTTTCTCCAATATAGACTTTGCCACAAAAACAAGGGCACTGAGAGGTGCCTTTTCAGTTTCGGGGTTGTTTAGAAGTTGTCCTATTTTCGTAGATGGTTTAAATATGGTTTGAATGTTGTGTTTTTTGATAATTTTTCCTATTTGTTCTGTGATACCTTGAATGTAGGGTAGGATGGTGGCCGTTTTTATCTCTCTTTCTTCAGTAGGTTGTGTTGACTTGTTTTTTTGAGTGTATTTTCTTCTTGCTTTATCAATTTGTTTGTTTATGTAATCGTTTTGTATTAGGATTTGTTTAACATTTTGTAGTTCCTTTTGTAAGTTATCTTTATCTGTTATGGAGACAGCACTGTATACAAGGGAGTTGATGACCGATTGTTTTTGAGACGTTCACGAAACTTCGGCAAGATTATTAGTTTTGCACACGATTGAAACCCGAAAAACCTCCTTTAAATTTATTACAATGAATCATCGTGAAAGCATTAAATCTATTAATCAGTATGTCAGTTTACAATATGGATATCATATTATAGTATAGTATACGCGGTACTCAAAACTCAAAAATGACATCCATTTTTACCTATTTCTTACGGTTTATGAGATATTTGTTGTTAAAAATAACAATAACGATAAGGCCGCTTCAGGTCCCAGTGGGACGTACGTTGAACGTTACCAGACTGAAAAAAATGGTTATTTGTGACAAGAAGCTCTTTATTAGTACAGATGGTATTAGCTGCGACAACTACTTCGATGGTAAAAGTAACTAACCAATTTCGTGTGGCAACAAGTCGCCGTTAGTAATCCTACGTAGGTTATATTATCAACGATATTAATTCTAGTCACAACAAATAAAGTAGTCACATTTACCACCAAGTTATTTGCCAAGAAATAAAAGTAGTAAAAGTTACAAGTTTCCATCCTTGGCGACATTGGCAGAACCGAAACCTGAGCAGTGCTGCCAACATTCGCACCGAAATATCGCGTCATGTTCTGGACCGTCGCCATTTTCATCTTAGCCTTTTTGTGAATTATGCGGTAGTGAAGACCATCATATCGATCTAAATTTTTCAATAAACTTACTACTACTGCAAGTCTGTACTTTTAAATATTGAAATTATAGTAGTTTCTTACTAAGATTCCAATGGACATGTGGGTCTATTTTGAAATGACATCTTATCAGGACCTGGTCCCTATATGGAGTTCTCAGGACCTCCTATGTCCACTGATGAGATGTTATAGTAAAATATACGATAATGTCAATATTGAGAAGTAATACCTTCGCAGTAGTCTACTGTAACATTATTAGTCTATCTAACCGGGGATAGGCTTTGAGTTTATCAATATTCTCAATTCAATTATAAGTGGAGTTGGGTGATTTTAGTTAAAGATCTTAAATTTACTAAAAATTATACTAATTTTTAGTTATGGTAGTGTTGCATTTTAAACTTATCTCAATGATATTTATTTCCATTGAGAGATTCGTTCAATTTACGTTTACTTTTTCCTGCCCAGTAAATTGCAACCAACGACATGAGTTGATTCCAATACTGATAGGACGTTAAAACTAGCCCTAAACATTTTATAACTAACTTGAAAAGTAGAACAAACTACAATTGAGTAAGATTAATTCTTACAATAACAATTTTCCACTGAGTTTTAAGTCATTATTTTAAATAAAAAAGACAGATTGTGGATTCACTCAAGGCAGAGATGATTACGTATTTTAAAAATATTTGAATTAATTCAGAAAATCACTCTCATATAACAACAAGCGAGTAGGATTCTCCTCCAATATTATTTCAAAAACCAAAACTTCCTTCGCACAACGAGGTCTTTATCGTAAGATAAATTTCAAAGTCGTTACGAATTCTTTTCTGGTTCCATTTTTTTTAAATGAAAGTACCCATTAGAATTTCAATAGTTAGTGCAACCATGCACAACGAGGTCTCCACAGATATATGGATTTCAAAGTCGTTACAATTATTACATCACACTAATAAAAAATTAATAGAAAAAAAGTAAAACCCAAAAACTTACTTCTAACTATCCGTATTCTCATGAATTTGGATAAATTAGTAAACGAAGTTTTAATTGATGCAGGAGAATCCGTTAAAAGTGGCGTCCTTTCAGTGACGCTTATTTCAGTTCAATATTAATGATTAATTATTATTATTAATATTATTAATATTAAAACTTTCTAGTTTTGATAGTAATGACCTTACTAATTGTAATAGTGAGAATTACTACTTTGAGTAGTGAAGTCAACGAGTTTATTTGTAAGACTGACTAATTTAATATCAAGACTTACTAATTGAAGTAGTAAGTACAACTACCTGAAAATAGTATGTACCATCGAAAGTTGTCGCGACAACAAGTAAAGTAGTAAGGACAACTACTACCAATCTGGCGAATAAAAGTAGTAGCCCCAACCAGTTAAATAGCAGCGGCATGTATTACAAACTAAAGTAGTTGGCCCTACTACTTTATTAGTTGTCCCAACCAACCATTTTTTTAAAAGGTATCCGCGGGACATTGCAGGCAATTTCCTGGATATTAGGGTCTGGCACTAGGTATCTAGAGCATTATGCTACAGGAACTTTATCAAAATTTAAACGGGAAGTATGCGCATCTGTTTATAAGAAAGTTAGTGATGTGAAAATCTAAGTGCCAAAAATTCTTTTAAAAAAGTGGTATCTGCATCCAAGCGAAGATCTTTGCCTTTTTGTACGTAAGTATAAAATTTATTTTGTGGATTTGAACTTCCGTATTGAGTTGCCTGTTTCGTGTAATGTGTAAAGTTTTTTTTGTTCACACTGAGCGACTGAGGTACTGAATGTTGGCAGGGCGAGCCTCAACGACTTTCAACTTAATTCTTTTGCACTTGCTGTTTTTTTTACAGAATACAACTACCGGATGACTTGGAAGTTAAAAATGGAATCAAAAAGTCCTATGGAAGAATCTTCTGAAATGACCACCTATCTTTCTATAAGGACTTTCTATAAAGAATGGTTAAAACAGTCATTTCCGCAAAGAAAACCCAAACAAAACCTTTAACTCTCAAAACTTGTTAGCTTTCACTAAGATTTGATCCTTTTGCTCTTAAAACATCTATTTCCGTTAATAAAACCCAAACATAACCCTAAATTCTCAAAATGTGTTAGCTTTCACCAAGTGTGACATTGTAAAATTTCAATAATTTTATAACTCACTAAAATTCATGGTAATTTGTTGAACTTAATTTATTTAACTTGTCACTAACCTCGAAGACTGCCCGGTATCCCTGGATTGTGCTTTTTATTTTATAACCTCTAAATTTAAGTATTGATTTCTTCCATATTTTCATTTATTTATGTAAATGTTCCTGAGATCCTGACATAACGCTGGAAATTTAAGAAATTATGGATGCACAATTAAAAGACTTTCCAAAAATCAAGATATTCTTGATAAATTCCAACTTCAATACCACCCTTTGCTGCCAACTTCGTATTATGAACGGATACTTCTTGTCATGTTTTGATGTGATTACTGCTTTTCTGCCTTTCGACATTTATTTCTCAAATTTTGGGACTCAAGATATTGCCATCTCCTTGGAAGGCTTTATTGTGCACTTTTAGCAAGCTAGAAGAAACTCCTTAAGCCGGAGCCGGAAGATGCATTTATACATTCCTTATAGATTTATTCGGAGGAGGATCACAATACTTTACCATCTTTTGGATCGAATTGGATTAACTGCAAGTTATCAGTTCCAAAGTTTATTTCCTTTCAGTAGCAATGGAACCATTCCCAGTTATGGCCCTGCTGAATTTCGAAAAATATTTGAATTTTGACCAATCAGAAGCTAGGAGCAAAACAAATAAATTAAAATCAGAAGACATTGAAACGAAAATAAAACGAACTCGTTTCTAGGGAAAACCTATGAAGCTAAGAAAATTTTGGAAATCCTGTCTCTTTTGTCACCATAGTCTTCGAGGAAGATAAGTTAATTATTATTTTTCAAGTATTCAAATTCAAATTCATCTTGTCTCATTTGGTGAGAATATTATTTAGTGAATTCATTGGAGGATAGATTCCCGAGAATTGCAGCCGCTTCTTTTCTTTTGATTCTATCATTTTGTTTCCAATAATTCTTTAATTAATTATTCTATTTTGGGTGGAATCATTGGACTATTCCTTTATTGGATTAATATTATTGACTTACTGATTTAATGTAATATGTTTTGTGTGTAACTTTCCCAGTTCGTTTTGAATTGTTTTCCCCGTACATTATTTGTACTGTTCCCAGTATTTATTCCCTTTCTGAATTCTTTGATTCAATATTGTTATTTATATTACACAAATTCTTATTTTGACAAAGCCCAAATTGAATTTATATTTTGAATTATTTGTTTATTTAAATTTGATTTATTTTATTCCCCATTTATTATTTTGACCATCCCTTTTTTTTGGTTAATTCTGAGGAAAAGTCTCGGAATACCGGACAAAAGAGCCTAACCCTGCGTTAGTCTTTAATTATTTAATAGTTTAATAATTTTGTTTGTTTGCTAATATTTAATTGATTAATTATTTTATTTATTCTCATTATATCATAATTTAAGATAACCTTGAACCACGAATCACCCCCTCTGCCATTTTCTTTTTATAAAACTCAGCTTAGTCTAACTATTATTCCGCCGTTGTTAATTATTTATATTTTATTTCAATTTTTTCTTATTTCACTAAAATTTATATCTAGTTGATCCTAATAGATCTCGCGCCCAAATAATTATTTATTTTGAAGATTTATTCAACAAAGCAAAGGTGGCTATACATTTTTAATAATCATAATAGAAATATTGCGGTTACAATTTGGCGCCCAACGTGGGGAGCCGAAAACTAAAATCTATATTCAGGGTTGTATTTTATAAATATGATTCAATTGAAATGAACAAGTCGAAGTTATAATTATCTAATTGAAATATTTAATTTAAGAAAATACCATTGAATAATGTAAATATATTATATCTCTATATAATATAATATCTTCTTGACTCAGCTTTACCCCGTTCATTTAAACCCTTATTATTTTTATAAACAGATTAATTCATCGAACAAATCAATATGGCTGAAAATATCGATCGAAATCTTTGGATCTATTAATTAAATAAAGAACAATTTATTGAGGAATTACGTGTTCGTGGACTTCCGGCTATGGGCAATGTTACTGCTAAGCGTAATCGATTAATGAAATTTATTAATAATCCGTCCCCAATTATTGTTGATCCTGTAAAAGTGAAGTTGACAAATTAATTTCGTATCCTGATGATAATGATATTAGGGATCGTCCATATATTACGTGAAACGTTTTTCTTTTGTTTAAATGAAGACGAGAATAAAATTGCTGTGAAGTTGAAAAGGATACAACGATATAAACAAAAGAAAAACGTCTTACGTAATATATGGACGATCCCTAATATTATTATCATCAGGATACGAAATTAATTTGTCAACTTCGCTTTTACAGGATCAACAATAATTGGGGACGGATTATTAATAAATTTCATTAATCGATTACGCTTAGCAGTAACATTGCCCATAGCCGGAAGTGCCCATAACGAAATTCAAAATAGAGTTCCACTAGACATGTTGAATAGTGAACAAAACCCTGCTTCCCCTGCTAACCGTGTTTCTCCAGAAACAATTAAAGATGATTTAATTACTATTGATGAAGATTTACTTGATCAAATTTCTTCAATAATTTAAAATAATACTAATGACGGAGCTATTGCTAGGCAAAGTTCAAATTTGTTAAATACGTCTCTGCCTAATAAAACTATCTCACCTGGCATAACAAATAAGAATGTTAATGTACACCAAATGTCAGATAATTTTTGTGGAAACTTCATTCGTTCCAAACGATCTTTTGAACCTTCCCAAAATCTCAAGAATATTAATCATAAAGAAAATCATAATCATTCCCCTCACCTGCATCCCACACAAAGTAAACCATTGTCTGATTCGAATTTTGATTCTTCCAGAGATAATGATAACAGTAATAATAATAATTCTCGAAAAGTTTCTCCAGAACCCAATCACTTTAATTAAAGATCCCAAGATTCAAATTCTTTTATTCCCAACCGTCAAGAATTCAATTATTATAATTCACGACCTCGAGTAAGTTTGGATCAATTTTCTAATAATTACAACTTTAATAATTATGAAAATAATCATCAACAATCATTTGACATTAGAAGTTCAACTTCTTCTGCTGCAATAGCTTTTGAAACTATGACAAAAATGGAATCTAAAATTTTCCGGTTTAAAAACCGAGGACTCCCTGTTAATGGTCATGTCCTATTACAGGTATTTCCCTTTTTTCTTTCTGGTATAGCTCTAAATTAGTTTCGAAGCTTGCGTTATCAATGCCAACATTTTGAGCAATTCGCTCATTCTTTCCAATCTAGATTTTGAGACTCTGATTTTCAGTTTGAATTAAGACAGGAAATTCATCGATGAACTCAATGAGAAAGAGAACCTGTTTCTGATTATATTACTTGCATGACATCTTTATTCAATCTTATAATTCCTAGATTATCAATTAAAGAATAAATTAGTTTTGTTCATAGAAATTTGTTACCTAGACTTCAAACTATTATTCCCAGACAAACTATTTTTAGTTTAGCGCATTTAAAACAATTGGCTATTTCAGTAGAAAAAAAAGTCATAGAATTGCTAAATCTTATAGACCATCCCCCACTCCAGATCGCTCCCTTTTACCCGAATTAGTCTACAAAGAATCTCCTAACAAATCAAAAGATAATAATAGAGAAGCGCTTTCATTTCTGGACGAACAAAATCATGAAAACTATCTCCCTAGTGATTATTTAGAAAATATATTGTTAATCAAGCAACCCGATAAAAATACACGATTTAATAAAAAACATTCCTAAGCCAAAGAATACCCTGTCGGACAGGTCTAATTCAAATAAGACAACATTTACCAGATCAGCTACTGAAAATAATCATTCTGATGATTTTATTACTTGTCGGAACTGTTATAAAATAGGCCACAGACACCAAGAATGTTCAGAACCAAAAATTATTTTTTGTTTCAATTGCAGAAAAAAAAATATGTCACTCGTCCAAAACATCCAAAATGTTGGGTAAATAAGTGAGGAGTCGTTGTTTTGGGCAAATACGTCTTCTGATAAATTTATTAAGCACTCAATCAGTTCAGAAAATTCTCTTATCGATTTCGATACTTTTGCAATTAATTCTGAAAAACAATCCCGGAATACCGGACAAAACAGCCTAGCCCCTATAGCATTTAATTATTTAAGAATTTATTAATTTTGTTCGTTAATATTAAATTGATCAATTATTGTATTTATTCTCATTATTTGTAATTTTCATAATCTATTGTGTTCGCGAAATTAATAAATTTGTTAATTCTCTTACAATTTTTTATGACTATTCATTTCAGCATCGGATATTTCTTTTAATTTAAGATAACCTTGAACCACGAATCGCCCCCTCTGTCCTTTCCTTCTTCTAAAACTCCAGAGGAGTTTTCACCAATTTTAATTCATTAAAATTTAAATCTAATTGATCATAATAGATCTGGCGCTCAACTAATCATTTATTTTGAAGATTCGTTCAACAACGCCGAAAGTGTCTATATATTTTTATTAATCATAATAAAAATATTACGGTTACACAAGATTTAATTACTTTGGTCTTTAAACACCCATTTCCGCTAAGAAAACCCAAACATAACCTTGAATTCTTAAAAATTATTAGTTTTCACCAAGATTTGATCCCTTTTTGCTCCCAAAACATCCATGTCCACATCAAAAAAAAAAACACATACCTGAACTCAAATTCTCAAAAGTTAGCTTTCACCAAGATTCAATAATATTTATTTTTAGATATTCATTTCTGTTGCAGAAATGGCCATTTTCGTTGAAAAAGTCAAACATAACCTTACATTTTTTAAACTCGTTAGTTTTGACCAAAATTTGATTATTTTTCTCTTAAGGTATCCATTTCCGCTAAGAAACCCCAAAAATAACCTTAAATTTTCGAAAGTTGTGAGTTTTTTTAAAAGTTGTTAACGTTTAGTCTCCGGCCTTGATTTGATAAATTTAGGTTTATTTTGATTACTAACTTGTTTTTTGATTTTTCAAACTCTGAAGAAATAATTTATATATTTTTTATATTTATTTATATTTTTTTGTAAATGTTCTGGCTACTAATTTATTATTGCTGATTTATTTCAGAGTGAAAATTTCGCAATATCTTAATGATCTATTTTTGATGACTCTGGTACCATAGCTCAACGTTAGGCATTTATGTTTCGACTTCACTCAGAGGAAAAAGTTGTCTTAAAACAAAAGCATCATCCTCTTGCTTGTTTTGTTTTGAACCAATTGAACATCTTCTTTATATAAACAGAATTATTTGGCTGCAAGATAATCTGAAGTTTGTTGCGAATGGATAATGTTTCCTGCAAATAGATTCTTTCTGACATAAGACAAACGAAAATCCTCTCAAGCTTACTTTTGAGAAGAAATTTCATTCGTGTAAAAACGTATCCTTTCGACACAAAAGGACATTTCTCGGAATGTTATTTAATTCTCTGCAAGGTATATTGGTACTGCTGTCCCTCGTTATTTTGGACCTTATTTTGATTACAAATATGTATTTTGAAATAAAAGATTACACATAAAATTCCTGATTCATAATGTCAACGAAAAAACCTGTTGTAATTTTTGTGCTAATTCTTTTGGCAAGAAAAAGGAGTGGAAAATACCAGACTTAAGACGTGTCGGTAAGTCTAAGGTTGAAATTTCCTCAATTGCTAAACAACGTTTAATAATCATTTTTCTGCAGTTGATACATTTGAAAAAAACACTGTTTTTATTTTAAAATTGGTTAAATTGTGCACTTATTTCTAGAATATTTATGAATAATTAAGAATTATTATTAGAGGATGAGACATCTGCAAGATATATGTGAAAATCAATGTTTCTTCTTTGTCGCAACGATTTTCATAAGATGATCAACCAAATTGTCAATTTTTTAAACAAAAAAGAATTAACTTCAACCAAAAACAGTTGCATTTTCAACCAAATAGTCGAATCTTCAACCAAGAAAAACGATTTTTTTTATAAGAAAGTTGAATTTTCAATCAAAAACTTTTCTACCAAAGGGATGAAATTCATATTCAAAAAGACGAATTTTTAACAAAGCAGATTAATTTTCGAACAAAAAAGATAAATTTTTAAGAAATAGTTGAATTTTCAAAAAGATAATTTAATTTTTCAACAAACTAGTTGAATTTGTATCACATTGTTGAATTTTAGACTTACAAGGATGAATTTGCAACCAAATAGTTGAATTTTCAACAAGCACAAAATAAATTAAATTATTAACCAAACAGTTGCATTTTCAATTAAATAGTTAAACTTTTAAGTCAAAGACACGAACTTTCAACAAAATAGTTGAATTTGTAAGCAAACATTTGAATTTTCAACCTACAGTGATAAAGTTCAACCAAATGGTCGAATTTTTAAACAAAAAAAATTAAACTTTAATGAAAAACGGTTGCATTTTCAACCAAATAGTTAAATTTTCAAGCCAAAAAGAACAATTTTTCATTAGATAGATGCATTTTTAATTATAAACGATTAATTTTATGTTAAAAAAGACTAATGTTTAACGATTGAGTTTTCTTGCTGAAAAGGCGAATGTTTTAGAAAACAGTTAAGTGTAGAACACAAAAAGATATCTTTTCATTTAAGAAAGATGATTTTTCAACCAAATAGTTAAATTTTCAACAACAACAAAAATTGATTGTGTATTAAACAGTTGCATTGAGCACCAAATAGTTGAATTTACAACAAGAACAAAATTAATTATCAACTAAACAGTTGCATTTACAACCCACGGTGTGCCTGAACCAACTAAATTCGAAAACCTAAATTCGATTTAGGGGCTCAAAAATAGTGTGGAAAAAATTTTTGAGCCAAATCCCCCAAGCCATTTTTTAGAAAAATGTTTTTTAAGGGTGAAAAATAGAATTTTTCAACAAATCTAATAAATTGATTTTTTTTCTGCATTTTATTGATGAAAAACATTATAAAATTAAAAAAAAGAATCTTAAGCCATTAAAATTTTAACTTTTCAAAATAAAACTTTATAAAAAATATAATAAATTCCTAAAATATAATAAAGTCTTTGAAGTACGTCTTGAAATATACCTATCACCATACATGCCTGTGTGAACACGACAACAAGACACAACAACACGTGAATGTAAACATTGATGGATTCTCTTACCTAATGTAAACATATCTAGAACAAGTTCCGTGAAAATAATTTTTGCAACCCATTAGTAGGCAAGATGTCTTTGCCAATAGTGCATCGCGCAGTCTGCAGTTGTTTGGTGTTTTTGAATATTTTGACCAAGTGCGTTTTTGTGAAAAAATCGTAAAATATGTCTGCAAAATCTAAAGACAATGCGGGAACTCATGATGAAAACCGTGCGAAAATTTGCCTTCTTTGTCTTAAAAAAAAGAAACAATTGTTCAAGATTAGTAATCATTTGAAAAATCTTATTCAAAAAATTGTGAGCTATGATGCTGAAGATAATCGCCTCCCTGTAGTTGTTTGTAATGCCTGCAGAATCCTTATTTATCGTTCGGTCAAAAGTGATGAAATTAAAGTGAGTATAAAATTACCAGATTATTCTATATTAAAATTAATAAATCAAAAAACCAGATCGAAAGAAGTTAAATTATGCAAATGCGACTTATGTCACTTAGTGAGAACACCAGGACACAGCAATTTCGTAAAAAACACATCAGATGCGAAAGAAAGAAATAAAACAAGATACTGCAAAAAGTGCCATTCAGAATTAGTAGTAGGAAAATCACATTTTTCTTGTACACCGAAGCATTACGAACATTTAAAAGATCATATTATAAACGATATACCCCTAAAAGAAAAAGAACACTTGGTGTGTCATTTGACTAAAGTAATTTGAAATGAAAAAGCGACAAACGTTGAGGAAAATAAATCAGATAGAAATACTGTAATCGCTTTATCTCAGAAACATGGAAAGACTTTGAAAATTTCTTTGACTGAACAGCAATCAGAAAGCAAAAAACGGAAGCGTGTTTCTGCTGAAGATGTCTTAAAAATTGGAACAAGTTATGGGCTACGAATGACAGAAAGTTATTTCAACCAGATTTAAAACAAAAATTAAAAACTTTGAACCATTCTCTTGATTTGTATTTCAGTATGAAAGAGTGTAATATGATTAAAACTAGAAATAACGATACTGCAACTACTGCAGAAACTTTAGTGTTTTGCAATGATGTAAAAGGATTATTTCAGTTTGTTAAAGAAAAAAGGAAAGTTGATGAAATGCATTTGAAATTCGGAATGGATAGTGGCCGATGTTTTTTGAAAGTTTGCCTTTCGATGCAATCTTTGGATGAATCAGAAGTTGCAAATGTAGAAGGTCGACAGAAGTATAACGAAGGCGTTGTCGCAAAAAAGTTTAAGGATTCTGGCGTCAAGAAATTACTACTGCTTGGAATAGTGGTACATACACAAGAGAAATATGAAAACGTTCTATTGATGTGGACACTCTTAAAATTGAAGGATTTAAAAGGGATAATAGAAACTGATTTAAAACTTGCCAACGTATTAACGGGCATCATGTCACATGCAAGCAGTTTTCCTTGCACATGGTGTACTGCATCAAAGGATGAATTAAACACGTGTGGGGAATACAGAACTGTTGGAAATTGTGAGGAAATTTTTTTTGCGTGGCAAGACAGTGGAAGTAAAACATCATCTGCGAAGAAGTATAAAAATTGTACAAATACTCCTATAATTTTCTCAGAAAACGCTAGAACAGAAATATTATAAATAATTCCACCGCCAGAACTACATCTGATGCTCGGGGTTGTGAACAAAATGTATAAACACATGCTGATGGAATTTGAAGATGAGAGTCTTCAATTGGCTAGGATGTGTAATGTTACTCGCGAGTTTGTACATGGAAGTCCAGAGTTCGCAGGTAATTCTTGCAAAATGCTGTTAGAAAAAATCGACTTATTACGTGGAATATGTAGCATTGGTTGTTTAAAATATGTAAGGTGCTTTAAGGCTTTTCAATCCGTCGTTGATTCTTGTTTTTCTTCAACATTAAACACGAAATACGTAGATTGTATATCTGAGTTTGAGCGAAGTTACTGTGATTTGGATATTTCAATTACACCTAAAGTTCACGCGGTTTTTTTTCATGTCCCTGATTTTTGCTGTAAAGTTGAGAAAGGCCTTGGATTTTACAGTGAACAAGCCATGAAATCTGTTCATTCGGATTTTAAAACGTCCTGGGCTAAATATAAAGTTTCGAGCACACACCTTCTTTTCAACTCAACATTTTTTTCCACACTATTTTTGAGCCCCTAAATCGAATAAAAAAAAATTGGATGTGCTATGACCTTGCATTTCAAGTTGGTTCAGGCACACCGTGAACCATATATTTGAATTTTCAACCTACAAAGATTCATTTTTAACTGAATGGTTGAATTTTTACACAGAAATATTAAACTTCAACCAAAAACTGTTGCATTTTCAACGAAATAGCTGAATTTTTAACTAAATAGTTGATTTTTCAACCTTGAGCTTCAATGAGAAACGGGTGTCTCTTCAACCAAATAGTCGAATTTTTAAGCTAAAAAGAACAATTTTTTAAAGTGCAGAGCAATTTTTAACCCAAAAAGCACGAATGTCCCCTCGGAAAAGACGAAAGTTCAACAAAACGGTCAATTTCTTAACTAAAATAATGCGTTTTTATCGAGAATTTTTTTTTTCATTCATCAAGAAAGTTTAATTTTTAACCAAAAAGATGAATTTTTAATAAAATAGTTCAAAAAACTTTTTCATACTTGGTACTGTGGCTCCATTCTCGCGGTTATTCCTGTTGTTAACGCTCGTTGCCGCCCTCCGTCTCGGCCTCTCCCTTCTCCGTTGTCAGTTGCCATAATTATTATTAAATGAATTGAAAACTTCGATGTACGTCTTGTGAACAGGACTGCCCTGAAAGTATGAGAATGTCAAAAAAAGAGACAGACGACGCGTTTGAAGGCTTTTATATCTAGCTGTCATGAATCTCTAAAACCTACTATAAAAAATGACGATAAATACTAGAGATGGATGTTTACCGTCAATTTCAAACATTTTCCCGATTTTTTTAACTAAATTTAGTGTATTTGCGGTGAATTGGGTAAATGTGGTAAATCATGATTTGTAAAAAAAAGAATGATGGTTCGATATGTATAAATAATAATGTACTTTCAAAATAATACATCATATAGAAAAGTGAGTGTGGTAAATGTGGTTTATTAACTTGAAAAGGGATGTTCTATAAAAAGTTTAAAAAATTTAAGGTTATCCTTGAGTTTTTCAACGAAAATGGATATTATTGTAGGATTATTGACTTTTCTTTACCTCAGGATCATCGCGATTCGGGAGATGGTTTAGTGTTCACAAGCCTTCTTTGTCCCTTTTTGTATGTTTTTGATCATTTTTCTCATGATCAGCACCTTCTGAATTGCTATCAGAGCCCAGACCATCTTTCTGTTGATCATTTTCATTAGTATTGCTATCCGAATTGAGAGGAGATTGGACCCTGCGAGGCGGCTTTCCTTCAGCATCTTCTTCGGAATCCTCATCCTCGATTTCAAGTTGTTTAAACACCTTTTCCGACCGGAATTCGATTTTTTTCGCGACTCTTTTCTCTTAATAGAATAAAGTAACAAAAAAGCGTTTGAGTGAAATAATGCCTACTTCACTTTTCTGTTATTGATTTTTAAGGAGTGCGGTATCCCGTTTATGTATCAAGAAATCCTGTGGATATCCTAGAGATATTTGCGAAGTGTTCCGTAGACATCTCTTGGATGCCCCCATGGAAATCTCAGGATATAATTTTGACATCTAGAAATATTCTGATCGTATGGGGTTCTGATTATTTCACCCAATGGTTATAATGTTTTAATGAACCGTTAAAAAATGAATGAAGTTTGAGGAGTTTTTTACACGTTAAGTATTAGACTTATTAAAAGAAAACTAACGAGTTTTTGCCCCTAATAATTTGTAAATATACGTACGGAAAATTTTCCTGAATCTGCATCAGGTTTGGGACTGCCACGTTAAAAAATTAATATTCTGATGCAAAGAACATATTTGAAAATAGGCTCTCAAGCTTACAAAAAAAATTGCTAAATACTGTGTGAACATTAAATTAGGAACACATGACGAGATGAAGCAAGAATAGTTAAATTTTCTTCTAAGTTTTAAGCTCATGACTGTTTGTACGTACTAGTGATTCTGTGGTGTCTGGAGAATACAAGTGATCGGGCTTCCTGCCAGTCGATTTCTCTTCAGGATTAAAATTATTTTGGTTATTGTTTGTTTCTTGATTACAAAAATTTGGTAAGAACAAAATGCATGTTTCAGTGGTGTATTAAATTTATTAAAACAAACATGTTTCAAGTATAAAACAATGAATGGCAACTTTTCGATTTTTGCATTTTATTAACACGAAAAAATCAATGAAGCTTTTATTTTTTTTTTCGTTAAATGAACTAATTAATTCTAAACTATTCCACCATTGCCTCCGATAGAATGTAAATCTACTTATTGAAAATTTTTCCCAATTTAAATGAAGATTAGGTTTGTACTCGGTCAGGTGTCTTAACAATCCACAGGTGCAGCCTGACCCAGGATCGACTGGTCATTTTCAGGATCTACCCGTTTTTTTGGTGGTAAACTGAGAGAAAATTTATGACCCCTTCCCGCGTGGAAAAATTTCGGGGCGCTGGCCGGGCGCTGGACAGGCCATCTTGTGTCTGTTCAGACGCTGGACAGACGCCAGATCTGTAAGGCTTTTACCACCTGGTGGTCTAGATTAGACCACAGAGAAAAAGGAGGGAAAAATAGCTTCGATCTCTCATTTGTATTTAATTAAACTTTACTTTTCAATTATGTTTTTGGATGATTTACAAATAATTGTTGAGATTAGTGATAAGAACGGACATCTTTGGGACGCCGAGAGATAAGTGACAACTATAACATAACCTACAAAATCATTTATCGATGTCGAATTTTTATCACTTTTGAAATACTATTCCATGGATTCTTTCTTCATTTTTTTGGATGATTTTAAAGCAGGATAAAGTTGATTATGCATTGTCTTGAAATAATTCATTCTTGCTTATTGATAAAAGAAGTTTTCCCAATCATGTCCGTCTACTGAGGATCATATCAGACCGTCACGATAGCACTTAGATATTTTCAATCGAGACCGGCTGAGAGGGGCCAAGCCAGACCGTTTCGATGACACATTGAAAATTTTTCAATCGAGTCCGTCTGAGAGGGCCAAGGCCAACACCCTGTCTAGATTCGGACTAGCCAGCCGATCTCTCTACTTAAGACTGCCACGAAATTTTTCAACACGGGTTGAAAGAAAATATTAGTTGGAAGGGTTTGGTTCATAAACCTAAGCCTCGAGGGCCCCTATTTTTTCTGCTGTGCGTAATGCAACTCTTTGAGGAAATTTGACTCAGGTTGATACCAGCTTTTTCCCCGTCACATCGTTATTTAATTTAAATATTAATGCGGCGGGGAGCAGAATCTGTTTCTTTTCTTCGGATTCCCCGTTCCGACAATGCTTTGCCGTTTCAAACGGTTCGCGCAAGTATTACTAATACCTCGCTCCCCCACGCGCAGCGCTACGAGCGCCCCAGGGGAGCGAGGCTTGTCGATCAGTCCCGTCGCTGCTTTTGACGATTCAGTTCCGTACCGGTCGCCGACCAGCGAAGGTCCGCAAGAAGTCTTCGCCGTCTCCAAGTCGTACGCATGCCAGAGGGCTGCATGCTGGCCGCAGTGCTCCCAACGCGGGCACCTTGCACTACTGCGCATGCGATGCATAAGGCGCTTTATTGGCTGCCCTTCGCGCGCTTATTTGAAACGTTAAAAACCACAATTTTTCTTATTTATTATTTAGAATCAAAAAAAATTATATTTTAACATGTTCAAGTGGTACGTGGATGGTTTCTAAAATGTTTTGAGCATGAGGTTAAAAAATAAAATGAGACTTCAGTAAATAAACATGATATTTTTTATTTACTGAATACTCATTTTATTTTTCAACCTCATGCTTAGAATATATTCAAAAACATCCACGTACTACTTGAACATGTTGAAATATAATTATTTTTAATTATTGATGATAAATAAAAAAATTGTATCTTTTAACATTTCAAATAAGCGCGCGAACGGCAGCCAATGAAGCGCCTCATGCATCGCAAGCGCAGTAGTGCAAGGTGCCCGCGTTGGGAGCACTGGCTGGCCGAGTCAGTCGCCGTCCGGACGCCGCAGTAGACACTGGTCTTGACGTGCTACAGTAATTCCAGGCTTTCGAGTGCTATTTACCAGGACTGTTGGCGAAACTCTCCGAGATTTGACCATGGATAATCGGGACTCCACGACGACCGTAAGTGTCCAAATAAACCACGGAATTCAAGAATAAGCGGTAAGCCCAAAATTGCCGTTCTTCAGATGGGTTCGAAAACGTCGCGCTTCGTTTTGCTTGTTTAGTTTCGCACCGGCCTCTCTTATCCGAGAGGGGCCAGTACGTGGGTTCGATCGGGAGTTCGGATTATTAATCTAATTAATAGCTCTTGTGTTTTTTTTAGATTCGCACCGGCCTCTCTTATCCGAGAGGGGCCAGTACG